>JAFNEN010003903.1:0-24423 GCA_019343175.1 Oedothorax gibbosus
AAAATTCTTAAATATTTTTTTTTCGAACAAAATACCTACTTCGCAACAAAAATCTCTATTACGCTCAAAAGTAACTGAATTTCACCATTAGCTAAACTTAATGCTTTATTAATAAATATTTTCCAAGCAAAAAAGGTATTTTCTTCACAATTGTATCCGAAAATTTGTTACCAAAAGGCGTCTTCCAATAGAATTTTTACCACGTTACAAATATTGATACATACTTTTTGTTTTAGAGTAAATACTACAAAACTTCGTTTATCATATCAAAACTCTCAAAACTCAATTTCCAAGGGATAATTGCACTATTAGTTTTTATAAGAGTTAAACGGGTTTATTTTTGTTGAACCAAAACTATAATTTTATAAACAAGTTTTGTATTGACATTTCAATTACCACTATTTTTCGACACTGGAGAACGACAAAATTCATAGAGGCACTCACCCGCACCGACGAAATCATATTGTCGAAAACAACCGCAAAGCCACCAATTTCATCTTGTAAGAATTACAAACAGAACAAAAGAACATTCAAAGTTCCAATATTTATTTAAAAACACATTTTTTTTAAAGGTTAGTTTATTTCAGCTTCTTTATTTAAAGCATTATTTAAATGTTAAAAAGGTTCTTTTCGTACAATCGTCCGTTTTCGGCTAACATCTCTATGTCCGTGTTCCTCCATCATCGAAAAACTTCGTTCTGCCTACTGCGGCAGTCGGGAAACTTCCAAGGTGGCCGGAGGGGGCCACGGCTTCAGGTACGTTCCTACCACCTAGAGTTCCAGATGGGCAATGTTCTAAAAATTTCGACTTGAGCTAATCCACCAGACCAGGACGAGATAAAAACATGTCGACGCACTTAGCCGATATCCTGTCATACAATCCAAGTTAGAAAACCGAAAAATACATCTCATCTAAAGATGATTCACACAAGCATTAAACAACTACTAAACACTCTCCAACATCAGCTACAAGTACAAAAATAATGTTCTTTACAAAGTAGCAATGACCAAGAATTTTTAGTAATACCAAAGACATGCAAAAACAAATAGTACAATCGAACCAATAAAGGTTTTTTGGTATCAAAAAAACGGAAGCCTTAGTTAAAAAAAATTTTACTTCCCAAATATTACGTAAGACTGTTGAAAGTGTACTATCCAACTGCGTACCATTCATACTTGCCTCCAAAAAAAGAAGGATTTCTCTATCCCATTCCTAAAAAGGCGCGTTCCCTAGACCATATTATAGATTTTCTCGGTCCACCGCCAAGACAAATAAAATTACAATACATCTTCCTTTGTAAACGCCTTTACTAAGTTCCTTTGGATTTGGAAATCCTAGAAGAAAGTACAATCGTGGATCGCTTTCATGCAAAAGAATTTAAAAATACTGCGAAGATGAGAAATAGAACTGTCACAATACACAGTCCACGAGGAAACGGCCAGGTTGAAAAATTCCATGGAACGCTCATCCCATCATCTCCAAGTTGTCCCTCGACGATCCGAACAAATGGTTCAAACACATACCAGCTGTGCAACGCGTAGTTAACAGCACTGTCTCTTCAGTAACAAATACACACCTTTTGAACTTTTAACTGGAGTAAAGATGAAAAATAAAGGGATCTCAACATAAAAAAAAGTTCTAGAAGACCAACACGTACATCCATTGTTCAACATCAACAAACAACTGGCAGGAAGCCAAAGCCAATATCCTGCAACAACAAGAACAGAGTAGGCTCAACTATAAACGACGCAAGTCGCCACTAATACAAACTTGATGACACAGTCGCCATAAACGCACACGTTTGGAACAGGCTTAAAAACTTTCGACAAAAGTTTTTTGGCCCTAGTCGGACTAAAGTTCGCCCAAACGACAGATATGATGTACGTAAGACCGAACAGGTGAAGGACCAACATTCACTTCCACGTCGCCGACCATATGAAGCGGTGGGACGAAACCTAACTTTAACTTTGATTTTTTTTTTACAAACTTTCTGTGTGCCATCTTCTTTCTCTCAAATTGTGCAAGGAACTTTTCGCACAGTCATTTTCATTACATTTTTTGTTTTCTTATTTTAATTGTCAAGATTTGATTTGCATATTTAGCTAACATTTTTTTATTTTCAGCTACTAGCAATTTGTCGGGACGACAAACGTCAGAATGGCAGAGGGTTCATATACCATGCTTGTAAAACCCCGCGCCCTCTAGTGCGCTACCTATCGTTTCTTGCCAACCGCCATTTGTCATTAGGAGCGGGGTGTGAGGGTACGAGGAGGATGTATTCTTTGCCAGCGTTAAATAAATTAAATGATCTCAACCAATTGAGTTGCTTTCTTCTTAACTGCCCCTACGCCCTCCAAAAAATAGATCACGACTACTTCTTAATGGCCCCCCAAAAGAAATACAAATTATCTGACACACACAAAAGCGTTGCTAAAAGACACTGGCTTCACAACACATAGACCGTTGCCACTCGCATCTAATTATTGATACACAACAATAAACGTGAAAATCCGTAAGACAGCCGTTTAATAATTACTAAATAAATGTAACGTTTATTTTCAAAAATGTATTTTTTTTTCTCCCTACTCTGTTCTTTATTCGTTAAATATTTTAAATATTACTTTAAAAGTTTGCATTTGTTTATTGTTTACTCTACGATTTCTGCACCAACACGAATTCGATTTTGTTTTGATTTTGAATAATTTAAATTGCCTAATTTTCGAAACAATATTTGCAATTAAAATTCGTGGCTTTCAAATGACTTCGTAGTACAGGAGCCTGGGCATATATGGGAGCAGATATGATATAATGGCCGTTTTCGATTTGGGGTTTTGCTTTACGTTGTCAAACAACAAAAATGCTAATTGTGGTAAACATTCCATTTCATATTCATACAACTCGATAACTATAGTAACACCAGCTTTAAATTTTCAAGATCGCCAAAAATCGCCAATGAACAGACCGGCCATTATATCATACCTGTACAGTCCAATGAACCCATGTTTTCTGCTGGTGAGCTGTATGTTGGGATGAATCCGAAAATCTTCCTACTTGGCTCCAAATGGAAGGAGGTGCAACCATTGTATATCCAGAAAATCGTCTACATTAAAGTTCGAATCTTTTTGAGGATGACAACCACTGTTTTAGGTAAATCTTAAGTAATCAACGTTATTGAAGCGGAGAACCCCATTCAAATATTCTTTCCGACAAATTTTCTATTAATTAAACGGGTTCCAGCAAGGCGGGACCATACTGATAGTTATTTATGCAATTAATACTTTGCTGCTGCTACTTTTTTACTTAAACAATCAACATTCTACTTGGCATACTTTCAGCAAGGTCCTGTCAAAAATCCAGCTCTATGCTGTCCTATACTACATAAATTTTGTCTTATAGCTCTTCAAATGAACTGACTGCTGACCTTGCGCATAAACTGCCTCACCATTAAGACCAAACATTTTCCATAATGTTCAGGTCTGGGAATTAGGTGGCCATGTCAAAAGATTGATCTTTCGTTCATCAAACCACTCTTTGGCCGCTTTAGAGGTGTGAAAAGAAGTTCTTTTTGTTGAAAAACGAAAATTGTACCTCCTAAAGGGTGAACAATAAGCAAGTAGTTGCTTCTAAGATTTGCAAATACAACTCCGTGTTCATATTGCTAAGCTAAGTACCAAATCCGTTTTTTCCGTTGGATGAAAACCTCCCCAAAACATACGCGATCCACCTTTACAACGCCTGCTCCATCTGACTGCTCTTTCTTTTCTTCTCGAATCATGCCAGTAACTATTCCAACCATCGGAGCCATCAAGATTGAAACAACTTTCATCAGAAAATATAACATTTCTCCAGTTCACATCGTCAGCAATCCCTTCTGCACAGCTTGTATTCACTTCTTTTTTATGTTCAACCTTCAACGCCGGTTTTCTATTCATTTTAACGTACTTTGTAAATCGCAGTTCTTCAAAACTCTACAATTGTTGACTTTGAAATTTCTTGTTCAGAAGTACGCGCAATTTCAGAAGCAGACATCTTTTGAATGACAGCACGGCGTACAATGATTCCTCAATCTCGCCCAGTCCAGTTTTTGGTTTTGGACCAAATATTTAATACCGAACCATGTAATCCACGATTGATTACATTTCAACAGCAATTTAAGACCCTTTCAATTTTTAGTGGCAATACACGCAAAGACATACCTTTTCCGCGAAGAAACCACAATTTTTCTCACTTCAGAAGTCGCAAGTTCTTTCCCACGCGCCTTTGACTGATGCTTGTTTCTGAAGTTTTCAAACTTTTTATATAGATTCAGATTAGGACCTCAGTTTAAAATAACATATTTATCTGTAATATTTTGATCATATGTAATTAAAGCAGCAAAATCTTTGAGTCCTTATAATTATGAACCACTAAAATTTTATGAAAAATTGTGATTTTAAACCCCTTTTAAACTTAATTTTTGATATTTATAATTTGATAAACGATAAAAATTAGCTTTCATGACAGATTCAACAAGTATGTATGCCTTTTCTTGTACACAGTAAATTTTAATTCGGTATCACAAAAAATCAACTGTCCTTATAATTATGATTCACACTGTAATGTTTTTTTTCGTGATACATATTTTTTTTAAAGATAGAACTTTAATTACGGGATAATTCAATTGTAAACTTTACTTTTTTCGGCTTTATTGGGAAAAAATATGAATCCTCTCTTGCCAATATTATTTTAACATTAAATTATTTCATTATTAAAAAAAGGCTAACATAGCATAACGGCATTTTCATTTTTATACTGGGTTGGGGGAATTCAACCCAGATAAAGTATGTGTTTCAAACGTATTGGGATTGTTATTTGGGTAACGATTCCTTTAAATAATTTTAGTTGTTTTAAATACACTGGCTGGTATGATTTCATTCACATTAAACAAATTTTTGGGTTGGACGTTGCAATAAAAATTGTTTTCATTAGCAATCAACATTTGCTCTAATTCTCTACTAATTGATTTCACCGTTCACCAACTTTGAACCTAAACAAGTGTGACAAAATTATAACTTTAGTCAACGTTTGAACATAAATTGGAATCTCCAAATACCGACAAATTCCGACATTTTTATGAGTGGTGAAACACAAACTTGGATTTTTTTGGCATGAATTATGTAATCCTACAAAAACCAATGATTTCCATTTTTCAATTCTTATGGAATTGCAGGTTGTAGCGTGAACTAGGATTGTAAAAAAAAAAATGCTTTTTTTTTTCTATACAAAAGTATTTCGATCAAAACCAAAGAGCACGGAAACTTTTTATTATTTTAACCTGGATATTTTTTTTACAAAAAAAAATTATGTTCTTATTTTTTATGGTTTTTTTTTTTTTAAATTGATTATTCCTTTTTAATTTTAATCAGTTTTAATTTTGTTAAGGTTTCTACTTTCTTCGAAATGTAGGTTTTGGGAAAATTTCTTACTAATTTTATTTAAAATTACAGTAAAATTTATGTTTAGTATTTTTGGATTTTCCCATTTTTTTTTTTAAAAATAAAACGGTATTTTTTTTTATTTTTTTTTTCTTTTTGATTAAGCTTTTTTTATTCTACCTTTTTTTAATTAGAAATACTAAAAAAAATGGAAAAATATTATTGAGATCGTGGGGAAAAATTTTTTATGAATATGGGCTGTCTGTTTGTACCCCCCCCTGCCAAAAGCTCCCCGATTTTAATTTGTTTCTGTATAGGTATGACATCAAAAATTATTTTTTTTAATATTTTGTCCCGTATCTCTTCCTGTTCTTTTTCGTCCGTTCTATATGCCTTTTAAAGGTTTTTCACTTTCTATTCGAAGATTTAAAAATTATTTTTTTGTTGGAAAGGTTAACATCAGACCCTACCTTCTTTTCTTTTGTTTGTCTGCCTGCCCGACCGTACTATAAGAATCTCCGTCAGTAGTAAGTAACATTAAAGTAAGCTATTCTAGCTTTAAAACTTCTTGTTTATATGCGGTATAATTTTGAACAAGATTGTATTTTTTAATGTTCGGGCTCAGAAAAGTTGAAAAAATCCCCAAAAAAATTTAACACCAAAGAAAAGCATACCTAAGAAATTTATAATATGCAATTTTTCCCAATGTCACAATATCAAAATGTCCCGGGGGTGAATTTGTATTTTTAGAGAAAAGAAGAGTAAAGTTTTGTTTTTGGTATATTTTTTGTGAATTGTTTTAATTTTGTGTGCCAACAGTGCTTATACCTTTTAAATTTACAAAAAAAAATTTGGATAATTTTTTATTTAAACTGCAAAATTCATCAAAATTTTATGTAAAGTTTAGCCAATTAAGTTATCACCTGCACTCCTGGATTTTATCTAAATCTTAAAATAATTTTTTTAAAAAATGACAAAAATAATTCGAATTAAAAATACTCGAAAAAAGTGAAGCAATTTTTGTATTGGCCCCTCAGGCTTAATTGTTAACCCCCTATCACATAAATTTCTCATTTTTCAACACCCAAACCTGATTTTCCACTTTTCCCCTCAATTTCGCCTTCGGGGAAGTAGTTAGACATAGGGTTTTAAAAGTTTTAAAAATGAAATTTTGATGGCATATTAAAATTTTTGATGCGGGTCATAAATAGAACTTCTTCTCGCATTTTTAAAGTGCAAATTTATATTTGCTCATAAAAGTACACTGAATATCCCTTATGCTTTAAAATGACGTAGAATCTCTCCGCTGTGACAAAAAGCAGTAATCTGGGGAATCTGTTTTGGTTAAAATACTAGGTTGGATCAACCGAGGTTGTGTGGTCTTTTTCTCGACCTCAACTTCCATAGCAACGGCAGATTAAAAATCCGACTTTTGATTTATGATTTTAAGATAAAATTTGCGTTGGGGGTTAATTGAAGAATTTTCCCCTCGTATGATATCCCCTTTTAAAACGGAAACGAAAAGAAAGACCGAGAAAGAGTTCAAATTAGCTTTAAAAATTATTTATTATTTTTCCAGAATGTCCCAAACCTATAAACTTTCAGTTTATCAAAAACCTATTAAGGATGTAGGCAGCTGTATTTTACGAGCTCGGCCTATAGAAATGTAGGATATCCCACCTCTTTATTTGAATATTTTAAAAGTATCTAGCCATTTCAACTAGTGTTTTTTTTTTCACAACGCTCATTGGGTTCGCTGTGGGTGTGTATCGGGCTGTGAGTCTTTGAGTTATTCCTTTCTTCTGTAGAATATCTGTATTTCTTTGTTATAAAACTCGCCTCCATTGTCAACCAGGCCCGGGTTAGAATAGCATGGACTAAAGATCCCAACAGGTTTTCGGGGGCCCCTTATGGGACATAATCCTACCTATTGCGACATTTGAAATATACCAAACACAAGCCCTGTTAAATTATACATAAATACACCAACCACGTTATTATATATAAATTACCACACCATGTTAATTATATATAAATTACCACACCAAGATAAAATTATATCCCAAATTATTGCAATGAAAATTGAATGAATAAAATATTAAATATAAATTTTAAGTAAAAATATATACATTAGGACAGTTTTTTATGGGCCCCCAAAAAAAGATCCTTTAATTTTCAGAACAAATTTTACTAAAAAAAAGCTATTAGAAAATAAAAAGATCTATATTAACTTAACACATAGATTTTTTTAATAACTAAAAAATTGGAAATTGGATGAAACAATTTATATTAAAAAATGAAAAAAACAAATTGGTAGCTGTGCTGGTGCGCAAATTTGCTCCAAACATGCTAATGCTTCCGGAATTCTTAGAAAATCAAAAATTTTGGTTTGTTATGATTAAATTTTTCTTTTAACAATAGTTTATGCACATGGCCATGAGCTGTATCTTTCATATAACATAACTTTCAATCTGTTTTTCAAAAACACTTCTTGTGAAAACAAGTCATTGCAAGGTGGGGGAAATTTTCTTCAATGGAATGGTAAGGCTTGGTAATCCAACAAGTTTTTGTTTGATGTTTCAACTTTTAAACCAAACGTCGAGTATTTTTTCCCGATTTTTTTTTTGAACATACCCTTGGGTATTTACCGGCCCTCGACATCAGTCTTTTTGAAACTAATGAAGTTTTGAAAAACGTGGAAACGCAGTCAGTAAACAAACAAACGATTTGAAACTTCTTCCTCTTTTTAACTCATTTTGCTTCTATTATTGTGACGCAAAACTAAAGGAAAATTATAATATTACGTTAAGAAAAGATTTTTGACTTTTACAATGGAAAATGTTTTAAAAGTTTTTTTTTTTAATAAAAGGTTTTGTGAATTCCACTTTTGTATTTAATTTTTTATAAAAAGTTTTATTTAAAAAAAATTTAAAGGGGCCCCAAAAAATTCGGACCGCTAGGCCCGGGACTCATGGGCCTATGGATATAGCCCTGATTGTCACTCGAGATTTTTTAATCGAATGACCTTTATTTCTGCGTGAGCTCAACACACCTTTAAGCAAGACGTAACATCAGATTTAAATGCTTCAGAAAGAAACATACAGATACTTGGGGGAATATTGGTCCTTGAAACCACAAAATACTTTTTTTTGGGTATATACCTATATAAAAAATACTCGCTTTGCCCTCCCCGGGAAAGGTCCCCCACACTTCAGTCAAACCCATTCTCCAACTTTGGTAGCTTTTTGGGTTTTATTGCCAAAATTTAAACGATGTGCTTTTCCAAAAATAAAAGGTTCACATGGTTCTTTGTCTAAACTCAGGGTTGATGTCAAATTTCTTCTTTGAGCAAATCTCTTATGTGACCTTTATCTTGATGTCCCCCATCTATTATGATACAGTTTGGCAAAAAAGAACTTTTGTTACTGTTAGATTCAGCACATTCTATCTATAAAAAAAACTTTATCAGGAAAAATTGGTTTCTAATGCGCTTTGTATAGATTTCCATTTAAAACTTCGAGTACCATAAATCCTTCTTTCTCATTTTTTGACTTTTAACCAACATCAGTAGGGTCGAAGTAAATAAACACATTCGGATGCCTATCCTGAGGGCTAACACTGAAAATTTCTGTGCACCTCCAGAAACATCCAAACATCTTTAACTCTATAACTTCAGTATTTCTTCCAATTAAATTTTCTAACCCTCTGATACTTCCTTTTTTCCAAACGGCTTTTAAAAAACTTCATTTCCTGCTGCTTTGATGGTAGGGGGAACTTGAAATCTGGAATCATTGACTTTTGTAATGTTGTTTATATCCCATTAACAATACGAGGGGCATCCAGATAGTAATTTCCCCTACATTAAAAAACTGAAAAAAAAGAACTTTCAGAATTAGTTTTACTTTCAAACACTTTCAAAATTATATTTATTGGGAACAAGGTACAGCAATGTTTCAGCTACTTTTTAACATAGCCACCACAAGAAAACTGAGACTCTTGTTGTATCATAGCTATAAACTTTTGTGTATCATTTCGGTCGTAGAAACTCTGCATCCTGTGAATGGAAACACCATGTGACAGACGTATTTCTTGAGGTACAATAACAATTGCTGTATAGTGTATAGCAAGATCAGGGCTATAGGGTTGAGGTTGGGATCAGGATCAGGTTGATAATCAAACATAATCCCATAAGCTGACGACCATAGCAGCTGTTCTTACACGGAATTTCGCCGGGACGTTGTTGAATCATCCATCCTACATCCCTGATCTTACTTCCAGCGGATTTTTACGTTTTCTTGCGACCTCAAGAAATTCTTATCCTCGGAGGATGAACTTTTTGGCAACGATGTAAAAAAGAAAAACGTCTGTCACACTATGGTTCCATCACAAGTTTTCAGAGTTCTTAAGAGTGGCAAAGAGGAAGGGATACAAAAGTTGATCCCCATGATACGACAAATGTCCCAATTTTAGTAGAGGGTTATGTTGAAAAGAACCGAAATATTACTGATACCTGTTGCCAATAATATAATACTGAGTATTATCTTTACAGGCCGGAATAATAGCCAGACAAAAGATTCAAATAATTTATAAGATTCAAACTAAGGAGGATTAAAATAAACTTAAATATTCAGTAAGAAATTATATTACCGAAATAAAATAAAAAAAAAGCAAACTTGTCACGAAAGTATACATTTAACAATTAAAACAAACAGAAATGTACTAAAAGGATTACCATAGCCATAAATTGAAAATTAACAAAAATTGATTTAAGAAAGTACCGAAATGATAAATTTAAATTAAGTGCTTGCCTATGGTTCATAAGAAACCCTTATCAAAACTAAAATAAAAAAAACAAACTTTTAGTTAAAAAAAAAGTGAACCACTCGCGACCCCCGTGATTCCACTCAATCACACATCCATATAGGGCCAAACAGGGCCTTAGCTATTTGTAATTCAAACTTTTAAAATCCAAAATTACATATTTTCATTGATCTTCCTTTCTCAGATTTAAAAATTAGACTTTATCGTTTGCTAAATTTGTTTGAAATTCGAAGATAAAGATGTTTTTTTTAATAATAATCTTTGGGGGTGTAGCCACAATTTCCCTTTACTATTTGTTTTTACAACACACATTTTGTTTTTACACATTTTATTTATTATATTTTTTTCGTTGTTCCCCCTTTTGTTTTTAAGTAATAATCTGAAATGTTGCTTTTAATTTTCCTTGATAATTTTGATTGTATAATTTTATGTGTTGTCTGGATGCCAGGGGCCCCTTGGCACCAATTTTTTCTGTATTGAATAAAGTTTCTTCTTCTACATTCTATTAAAAATTCAGTTATTTTATCGTTTGTTAAAATTTAATTTTAAAATTTGAAAAATATATATTGTAAAAAATTGATGCTTTAAAAATAAAAGCGAAACTTAGCATATTTTTTTTGCCCAAATTTAAAATTCTCTATGAATAATTCCTTCATATTTTATAATGAAAAACCCCAAAAGAACTCTATTGTGATATTAAAAAATCCAAAAATGATTATTTACATAAATATATTTTTTTCAAAAGTTTTATTTTTATTTTAAATAAAGTTTCTCGTACGTTTTTACGAATGGCAACAGTGAAAATATTAAATAAAAAAAGAAATTTTCCAAAGTTATTTCATGTAGATTAATTGATTGAAAAAACTGGGTTTTTGCTTCAAAGGGCGTTATCCCCCCTTGGGTTTTTTGAGACTTACGGCTCGTTCTGTTTAAAGTGGGTATGGGACGGACGGAACCTAAAATTTTTTATACCTTCCACTTTTAGCTTCCAAACTACGTTTTAAACGTAAAAAGTGGAAGGTATTGTAATCGTTCAGTTTCGTCTTTTTTTTCTGTCCGGGCCACCCATTTTCCCTAGCCCAAAACAAAATGCCACGGACAAGTGTGATACGTCAAAAATTCCCCACTCGAAATTAAGAATACATTGAATTTCAGAAATAATTCGAATTGAGATTTCTTCATGAACCATCTCAATAACTTTTTGAGACCCACCATTCTCATAGAGGTATCGAGGTATACTCATTTCATATTACGAGTACCGCCATAGTGCATGAAAGTAGTCTGTAGGCAGTGCACGGGGGGTTTTATTTTCTCGAACAAACCTTCTTCGTTTTAAAAAAACGACACCTTCGACACATTTCTTTCTGTTTTTTGCTTGCTATCGGGTTTAAATATAGAAAAAATTGGTAAATTTGAGAAATAAGATGACTTCCCCTTTACCCCCCCCCCCCCCCCCATCCGTAGGGTTTTTTCATTTTCCGCCGCATGTGAAAGACCCCAGTGATTAACTTTTTGTTTTTGGGCATGCCCCCATAGGTCAGCAGTGCTATCCAGGCCCCATGACGCATACACCCCGAAAACCAAATAAGGGTGGTGGGCCCCAATCCTGCTTAAAAGAGCCCCCCAAGGCACGCGGGGCCCTCCCCTATACTCAACTTTGGGCGTACAATCTTCCGGTACTGCTGGGTACTGCGAGCTTTACCGAACATGGGGTTTTTGCCGGAACCGTTACGTATGAACGAGTCAAGGGCATATCGCCGAACGAAAATTTTCAACCCCATCCTCATCCTAAACATAATTTTAAAAAGCAAAATCATTGAAAACCCCTTTATGTAATCTGCGTCTGCTAGGGAAAAGTTGAGGTTGAAAAAAGTTTTTCTACGTCATAAACCCCCAAACAACGTGGTTGACCCAAAACCTAGTTTTTGGGACTAATCAGTGCATAGATTCCTGTTTCGTAGATAAGAGATCCACGTCTTTATAAGGATGGAGGCATTAGCACCCCTTTCCCCATCGTGATATTGCCATACTTAGTTTCCCACCCAAAAATTTAAATGAAAAAACAAAATTAAATCAAACATGATGATAAAGTTTTTTTATGACTGCTCAAAATAGAATAAAGCGGGGCAGCCCTTCATTCAACGCTGGCACCCGCGAAGTGCAAAAATTCGTGAAGTTAAAATGAGACAAAAATTTAGGGGTGGGGGGTTTAGGAATGAGCGGGCCCTGTGATTTGCCCCTTTCACTACACTATTTGCAAATTTTTTTGAATCATTACTTTAAATGACCCTGCATACTAAAACCCTTTAAAACATGTCCATGGACGCTCATTCCTCACCCCCAACACTCAACGCAAAATCGATCTTCAGCTTTTATCTCCATTTTAAATTCGGAAGCTTCACTAGGTGGTTAGGGGTTGCTGAACGTTGCTCACATATTCTTTTTTTTTGGGGATAAATCATAAATGAACTTATATTATGTTTTGGGCCCAAATTTATGTTTGTTCTGCAATGTTGGCTGAATCTAAAAGTATTAGCGTGTCATCAATTTGGAAAAGTGCAGCTCAAAGCCGCATCTTTTTAATTCCGTAGTATCTTTTAGCTGTCCCATTAGTATCCCCCGTTCAAATGCTTCATCTTCATTAAAAAAAATGCATAATAAAACATTTTCGAACATTAACTTTTTTCTTTATCTTACGACCATATACTTCCAATTAGTGTGCTATTTTTTAGATGCATGCACTCTGAAACATGTGTTTGTGGAATATACGAAAATTAAAGGCTACAACTTTTTTCATTATGTGCAAGCATGTAAGCGATTTTGATTATGTAAAATTGGTACCAGGTACCGTTGGGGGGGCCTATGATTTTTTATGGCGACGTACGTGAAATCAGGGGTTTAGATTTCGAGCCGGGACGCGCTAAACGAACTATTGTTCAAATTAAAGGGGACCCAAAGCCCCTTTTCAAGATTTTTTTCAGGGGGCTAAAATAGACAACTTGAAGTTTTCCCCAAATTAGCATAAGAGGTCGATGAAAAAAATGAAGAGTCATTGGAAAAAATCCGCTTCTTGCTGAAATTTGTTTAGCGACGGAAAAATTAAATCACCTTACTGTTTTGAAGAAACGGTTTTGTCTTGTTTATTTAGCTTTTATTCTACATTTATAAACCCAAAAAAAAAAAAAAGGAAGCTCTCATAGACATGTTAGGCAGTCTGTCACCCCCCTTTTACAGAACGAACTGTGTGATTTCCTAAGGAAAAAATGGTTCTTCCATTTCCATTTCACGGTACGAAAAAATTTTTTACTAAAATCGGCTCTTTTAAACTTTCATTTTTAGAAACCTTCTTGACTAATAAAATCGGGTTTTTTTTGATTTAATTTTTTGCCAAACCTTTTAGTTTTTTGGCAGATTTTAACGGTCCGCTTTTCCCTTTTTTTCTGGGGACTTTTTTAGATTTGCCTTTAGACCGGCGGTATTTACTTACAAGGTGTGTTCGAAAAAAATTGGTGATTGGTCCCCATAATAAAAATCCGCGCCGGTTAGGATCTTTGCACCACGCAGACGCAGTGACATTCTCTAGATGACATTTCTCTCACTGCGTCTGCCCTGAAGGGTGATCCTAACCCGGCCCGGTTTTTTAATTATGAAACCCATCACCGACTTTTAGAACACACCTGTATTTTCATCCGGTTCCCTTTCCAAATTCATTTAATCAGAGTTTCAGACCTAATAATTAATTTAAAATAATTTAAATGTTTTTCTTTCAAATTAGTTGTGCTATGAGGGATATTCAGGGAAGATTGCGAAAATGCTCAGTTATTCAGTGTAAGTTGCTATGCTGTTTTTTTTATCCTTTTTATATTTCTTAAAAGCCTTTTTTACCTAAAAAATAAAAAGTTAACATTATTCTCAAATTTTTCTACAAGAAACGCCTTGCAACAAGAATTGATAGAGAAACTGAGACAATTGGGAAACTGTCCAAACATATATACAGAAGAAAACAGCGAACACGAAAAATATCGACAACAAAAAAGAGTAGACAAGATGTCCCATGATAACGTACTAGGGTAACATCAAGGCTAAAATTCAACTAGCACATGAAAAAAAAGCCAATATCTTCCCAAAATTTCTTACCAGCGTAGCCACTCTAATCATATGACATACTCTATCCCGAGGTGTCATCCATGGGGAAAAACGAAGAATATGGTTATGATGCTGATAATAAAATGAAAACCATTAAACTTTGTCAAAAGAATATACCCTGTGTTCCCAATGGAAAGCATGATAAAAGTATTGCCCTTGCAAATACCCAAAGCGGTAGCAACGATGATTTTTAAACTATACAACCATCCCAAAGTGGAGTTGATGTAGGCATGCCAGTGAATTGGAAGGAGCAACACTGAAGTCGAAAGTAAAGTTTGGAAAAACCTAATGATGCAAAATACATTTATAAGAAAATAAATAAATTTGCTAATGAATCAGATTTTCTTCTTTTGTTAAACAGGGTAAAAGATCATCCAGGTGATAAGGTATAAGAAATAAAATTAACACAGATTATAAATTACGTTCTGGTAAGGAATTAAGAAACTGGATTCTAATCAAAAAAAGAAAATGAAATGAGGTAGTAAAATAACGAAGCTTTAAAAAAGATGAAATAAGCATGTTAATTATTTTTATGTTTAAATAACTAAATAAGAATGTTTTATTATTTGTGTCACGCATGTTATGTAAAAATTAAACAAAAAAGTCAATTCCCTCATTAAATTTTTTAGATTTCATAAATTTAAAAAAAAATTTATTTCTTAAATTTCTGAAAAAAATCGACTAAAATTTTTTTTAAAACAATTTCAGCTTCACTTTTAGAATATTTGAAATTCTTTTTCTATGCATGCATTATGCAGGTCAAAACTTACAGCATTTTCAAAATTCTCTAAAATTTTGAACTTTTTGATTCAGACACATTTTAATATCAACATGATATTGAGTTTGCTTTAAGACATTTTTTGGGGCATTTATTACTGTTACTTTATACTCACTTAATTTCCTATTGTGACTAATTAGTTTGGAATTAGTGTGAAATTTCTTCTGTTAGGTTTTTCCGCATGGACTGACTAGAAAAAACTTCAAATGAGTGTATAAATAGTATTTTCATTTTTGATAACTATATTGCTAGAAACGCGTTTTACCACGTTATTTTAATTCAACGAAAACTTGATAACGAAAAAATAAAGTAAGGTTTTTTGTTTTGGTTTTTTGCGTCAAACCCTTTTTAAAATAAATCAAGATGATTTTTCTGAAAGAAAATAAACCTATTTGTACAAAATGTTATTCATTTATTATATTCCATAATATTTATTTGTTATTTAAAAAATGGTTCAAATTAGAAAATGTTTTTGGTTTTATATGCTATTTCTGAATTATCGTGCATGGAGATGTACGGTTTTCATATGTTTTGTAGCAATAGAAATTTCCTTGCCAAATTGCTCCTGTTTCGGGCCAAAATCTACTCGAAATTGGCGAAAGGTTTTTTCTTTTGTTTTCAAAATTAAGATTTTCTTCAACTTAGTGCCGTTATGGGAATTTTTTTTTCGTGCCAAATTTTAGCAAAACACTCAAATTTTAACGAAGTTTTTTTTAATGGTTTTTATGCAGGTTGGTCGGTTGGAAGTTAAAACTTCGTTAAAAGCTACTACAATGATTTTGTATCGGAATTCATTTTCTTAACAAATTTGTCATCATTTAAATAAAATTTGCCATATTAACCCCAGAAAAAAAGCGTGGTGAGATTTTTTTTTCACATAATTTTGGGGTTTTACTTAAAATAACTTTATTAAAATAAATTGTTTTAACTGGGTTATAAAGGAAATTATGATGACACAGTAAGTTTATATTTTAGAGGAGTGTACACGAATTATGTATTTGGGACTTTAAATTAAGTTAAAAAGGGAACGGGACATTAAACTTTTGAACAAACCCTAGGGGGTTATTACCCTACACAGATAAAATGGTAAGCCTATTAGGATGATTTGAATTTTTTTAAAAGTTTCGTGCGTAGAACGGGTATTTATTGCTAGTCTTAAATATAATTTTACACGCATAATTTTCCCTTCAAAAAATTTTTAAAAAAATCCCCATTTTAAAAATAGTTATGAGCGGCGTTGTTTAAGTATTTAATATCCAAATATACAATTAACGTAAAATTTTTAATTATAAAATTTCATTTGACTTTTCTATTTCCATCTTCGTAGAAGGATAATTTTAAATTCGTGATTATATTCTATAGCTACAAATAAACCCTTCGCAGGGTGAAAAAAATAAGCTGTCACTGACGATAGTTTTATGATGTTCTGCCCTAGCTTTAACCGACCTATAAACAGAAACGTGCCCGCAAAACAAACAGTTTTTTAAACCAGTTCGTTACAATGGAAATGAACTAACTCTTCTTCATTTTCGAAAAAGTAAAATCTTAGTTCGAGGTCGTAAAATTACAAAGGTTAGGTTGAATTAAGTCGCTAACTAAAGCTGCAAACAGCTAGTCGTAAAATTACTGTTGTATTTTCCTGTTGAAATGTTCCTGGCCTTTCCAATCGGATAACTCATCCTCCTTTACAATTATTGAATTGAAAAGCCAATAACCAGATTTGTTTCAGTGATTAAACTTTTCGACTATGAAATCATCATTACAAATTTTCATAATTAATTTTTGGGTTGTTTGTTTGAAAAAACTACAAAAAAATAAAACAGAGACTATTTGCAATATTTTTATAGCTAGATAGTTGAATAACAAACTAAACCGCACTGCGAAATGCAGTATGTCTGGTGTCTGGTCCCCCTACACTTGAGACGAAAGATTTAATTTTTTCAGTAATTTGAAATAGAATATACTCTTTTAAATCATCAAGTATTATTCCAAAGCACAGCAGTACGGTTGCAAAAAGTGTAAAATATAATATTCTACGTTTCTATATCCTCAAATTGATCACCAAGTACCCTTAAATTTGCTTGCGGTGTTAACATAATTCATATATAGGTGTTAACATCCCTACCTAATTATGGCTTTTATTATATTTGTCGTTAATAGGCGAAAGATACACCTTGCAATAACACAAAACTGCATAAGCGTTAAAATCTATGTATGGAAATTCATCAGTCAAAATCTGGGATTACTAGGTGTCCAATTAAATATCATACAAAAGGGTAGATGAAAGAGCTAGATCGTGTAGTTTGTGTAACCAGTAGACCATCATTTTTATCAAGTTTTCAAACGAACTTGAACTCATAAGAACGGTGGCAAAATGGTACTATGAATTCATCAGAATGTGCTGTATCGGTGAATCGGAACCACGCGACGCGCTGGCGCGTCATGGCATCCACGTGTTAAATCTGTCCTTTCAACACAGTGTACGATGTCGCTTTAAAAAGGCGGGCTACTTAGGGTGCCCCCTTCAGGGTGGTTCGGCTTTGTCACTCTCAGTTCTAAATCACAATTCCCAGTCGCCAATGGCCCTTTCTATATCTGACTTTGAAATTCAATCAAACCAATAAAGAGAAAATCGTAATAATAGATGACTCAATTTGAATCGTTCTTTAATTTAATTGATTTAACGAACACTAAAGCTCTATAGATAGATATTTGTTGGCAAAAATAAAAATAAATACTTTATTACGGGGTTCCCCGAGTACCTGAAACAGACGTGCTCATTAATATATGCGTTGTCCCCAAAATCCCGACTGAGTTAGCGTACAATGTCACTCGAACTCCACTT
Organism: Oedothorax gibbosus; assembly: GCA_019343175.1. Lineage (NCBI taxonomy): Eukaryota > Metazoa > Arthropoda > Arachnida > Araneae > Linyphiidae > Oedothorax > Oedothorax gibbosus. Next base: position 18,006 of record JAFNEN010003903.1, read on the forward strand.
GGGTGCCAGCTCAGGGAACGACCTCGTAACTTGACCGAGGTTCTAAATTACGAAGCGCAATTTTGCCTTTGTTAAAGCTTTTTGAAGCTTGAAATAGACAGCGGGAAGTGTTCATGTTCAACCTAACCTAACCACTAAAGCTGCACGTAGACTTTTGGCGATGAGTCTGGGAATTGTGAACTAAGTCTATTTGAATATATAGAAGACTTTTTTAGTCTTTTAAAATCAACTAAATCAACTCTAAATTAAAACTCTCTTAAACCATTGTTGCCCCATTTGTGAATGCTTTTTACGCATTTATTGCTGAAAATATATTTACACTTTGAATTTAAATTCGTTTATCGTGTAACTTATTTGTCGTACTAAATTGTTTGAGAATATGCCTCCATTGTCTTATATTTTGTTATTTAGAGAAACTTATGCTTGAAACCAAAAATCGTCCAATATTTTAGATACTGATCATAAAATGGGCTACTGATTTTTTTTAATATTCAACCATTTTTTTAATTATTCATACACGTGTAAACACAGCTGGATTTTCTTACATTTTATCTTATTTTTGGGTTATCATTCACAACGCTGTTGATAAGGATGAATGGATTGAACAACAATGGATAAATATTAGCTTTTGAGATTTTTACCCCAAGATATTAGATTGCAGATCCAGTATTTTTAAAAGATAAGAAACGGGGATGATCCTAAATAATACAGAACTTTTCAAACAATTTAAAAGCATTCGAAGTAAATAAATTGGTGCTCGTCGAAAATGGTACAATTCGTAAATATCGCTTTTAAGACTAAATTTCCATTAAATAAAATGGTAAAGGATACTTACCAGTGTGTTTTGGTTTTTCTTATTTTATATCTACAGAAGTAAAATGTGAAAATCATAATTCTTATAATTTAGTGAAATCATCTCAAAGTAAACACCCTAAAGTACGCGAGAGTTTTAGTAAGCATAATTTCAATGTGGAATCAAATTTTAATGACGACAAAGCCATTTGCAGGTAAGTTAAATTTGATTTAATATGCGCTTAAAACAGAAAATCAAAAGCTTTGTAAGACTTATACAGGTCTATAAATATATATATATTTGAAAATCTTTTTTTTAACTTTTTCAAACATTTCCTTGCCTATTTTTTTGTAGCCAAAAATTAGCACCAAGCAAAACATTATTTCGAAATATATATAATATTGCTAATAATTATATGCTTTTAAAACCAGTTTTAAAAATAATTAAATTGAAAATTCCTTGTACTAAAATAATGATATTTTAGATGCCCCAAACCCAAACTCTTACGTATAAAATAAGGAATTCTATCTCAGTTTTTTCGGAGAAAAATCAATCTTTTTTATTATTGAAAACAGTAATATTTAGAAGACACGTCTGTTACTTTGCATAATAAACTCATTAGTTTTCAAAGGAAAAAAATTCCCCGCGTGTGTGTGTGTGTGTTTTCAATTTTCCATAGAATAGTTAAAGTCATCAAAGATTTTCGAATGAATACATAATGGTTTTTTCATAAAAATATTCACGAAAATCTTTGTAATTTGTTCTTTAAGTTTCTAAAATGCCTATTCTTGGTGTGTGAATTTTTTAACAACTGATGCAAGTGATGTACACCGGTTCAAATATTTTTCTCATGAATTGGTGGTTAAAATAATAAACCGAGGTGAGGATGCTGTGAAATTCGAACTCAGCAGTTGGAGATAAATGAAAATTTTTCGTTTTCGAACTCTGAGAATTAGAGCGTTTGAACAATGATTAAGATGTTAAAAAGAACTATTGGCGATTAGCAATGCTTTCCTAGTCTAGAAGAATGCGTCTTAAGTATTTTTACTGGCACAGTTTTCTATAATTTTACCACCTGTAATCAATTTACAATTATTTTAAATCGCCCTGTTAAAATATTTAAGTCTATTTCTAGCAAAAAAATAAGTTATGCCAGCCCTTTTTAGGACAATGAGTAGAAAATTGTAAAAACTTCTTATAAAAGCAAGCATTTATTTGTAGATTTTTTTTACTGTGCGATTTGACTTTTTTCCCTTTCAGAAAATTGCAATTGTAAAACGGGTTATATTTGTGAGAACATAAACGGAAAGCAACTTGAAAATGTCCACCAGAATACGGGGAGAAAATTAATTTAATTATATCGAATGAGTGCGTACGTAAGTACTAATTTCATATTAAACATAAATTTGAAGCTTAATGATATAAAAAAATTTAAATGCCTCATCTGGTGCATGATAAAACTCCCTTTTTTTAAAGTTATTCCCTCGAAAAATTTGTGATCATAAAACTTTCGTTAATGAAATTTGAATGTGATTACTTAGCAGTACATATAATATCAAGTTATATCTAGCTATTATCAATTCAATACATTCTACATTGTGATATCGAGCCGACATCGAAAAGAGGTCTCGAAATATTCTCTGCTACTACACTGTAAAAAAAAAATTACTGAAATTAACAGGAATAGTACCGGCAGCAGAGTTGGGCCCGGACTTTCCGTTTCGTTAAGTATTTTCCCGTGTGTTCACAGAAGTTCCGTTTCTAATTTCTCCGTTGTTAAAATTTTCCATTTTGCATTTTCCCGGTGTTCTATTTGAGTTCCGTTTCTTATTCTCCATTATTAAAAATTTCCATTTTGCATTTCCCCGTACAAGTAATACGGGTAAAGTAATCGTTTCGGCTGCCTATTTCTAGCCTCCTTTAGAAGCTTTAAAAACAGCCAATAACGCCTCGTAATTTAGAACCCTGGTTCAAGTCACGAGGTTGACACCTGAGCGGGCCCCCAACGGAGCTTCGAGCGACATCGTACGCTAACGCCGTCGGGACTTTGGACTCCACTTATTTAACGAGCACGTCTGTCCCAGTGTACTCGGGCCCATCCGTGAATTGAGATTTTTCTACTATTTCCCGCACAGATCCGATTTATAGGATGACTGGCAGTAGGTGGGATCGGACCACCGCACCCCTGAGAAGGTTGAATCTTTTAGGTGATGCCCTAACCACTCGGCCACGGACGGGCCTTGGTAATGCAGGTGTTTGATGTTCGAGTTTCGATGTGTGTATTCTTAGGCATTATCGCCAATTTCTACGATTGGGTAATAAAAGTATGGCAGCTCTAAAAAACATGAAAATTCCGTTTTCATCTCTTCGCTCGTGTTTTACGTACATTTCCTTTTTTAGAAGGAAAAACCGTTTTCAGAAGAAAAAAAACCGTTTCAGTCGTACGGGAAAGTTCCGTTAAAATCAGTAATTTTCTCCTGAAATTTCAGGGTTTTTTTAACAGGTAGGGTTTGCTTTTGTTTCACTTAATATTCTGAGATTGAAAGTGAAAGTAAGGTAGTTTTTAAAAGTGAAAACTACCTTAAATGCGATTTAAAAAATGACTGTACAGCTCTACCACTTACAACAAATTAAACACAGTTCAAACAAATTAACTGTGTTTGTGCTTAAATTTCAGCTTGCAAGTGTGGCAAAGAATCCAATTGTACGATTACTAAGTCTGTTTTTGGAGGAATGAAAATTAAATAGTATTGCAAAGAAGGATATAAAGATGTCAACAATTTTTGTATAGGTAAAATATGAATTTTATACTTTGAATTTTTCTTTGATTGTTTAATCTTTGACTTAGTTATCATTTACACGAAATACGATTTATATGTAAAAGTATATTTTATATCATTCAGTACTGATTTTTGACGTTTCTTAAAAAAACTTAAAAGTATGCAACATGCTTTTAAAGTTTTGGATATCCCTAACACAAAAACAAAACATATGAAATAAATACTGGTAAATAATAGGTTTTTCTTAATGTTTGTAAAGGGTATTTTTTAACCCTTCACTGTTTAAAAAAGTAGACAAGAAATAAGTTATTGGCACTCGTTTACTTTACACAATCAAACAATCCACATAACCATTTTTTTAGTATTATTATTGTTCTCGTCAAGGTTCATTTGATTTATAGGTCTTGTACTGATATCCATGTCAAAATGGAGGCAAATGTGCTGATGAAAACAAAACATTCAAATGCGTCTGTCCGCCTGGCTACACTGGAAAAAATGTGAAACTAAAAGTAATATCAACTTTAAATCATTTCCCAAAGAACATTTGGGTTTCCCTTATAGGAGTAAAAATTTTAATGCGACTTCAAATTTAGTTGAACTTTTATATGATATTTAATGAAAAAAAACTGTTAAGTTAGTACAACCTCTTTTGTGGGTTGCCATTCATAGACTTGTCAATGGACGACTTTGGAATTTATTTCATATCAAATGTCAATTGAATTCAAATTGGCTTAAACATATTGTTTTTGTAAAGGAAACACTTTAAAACATTAAAAAAAAAAGGATATTGCGTTCGCATTTTTGGTTTTTACCACTATTTGACTGATTCCTTTTTGGAAGGACACTGATTTCGTAATTAAGTGTTCGATAGAATAAAATAGGTATTAAAAAGATTTTAAAATCATTTATCGATTATAAGCAATATCACAAGTAAATTTAAATTATTTTAAGTTTTAAAGAACCTTGTTTTATTTAAAAATTTTTTGCTTGTGAATAAAGAAATGACACAATTTATTGTATTTTAATTGATTTCTTTTGTGATCCTTGTTCTTAAAACCCCATGTAAAAATAATGGAAAGGCGTATTGCGGCAAAAGTTTAAGTGGCTCAACAAACCATATACGGAATCAGTGTGAAAAAAGGTAAGATGCACTGTTAAAACATTGCTCAAGATTGTACAGGAATCATGGAAAATTTCTAGCTGCCACCATTATTTGGGCATGAATTTTTTTTTTTATAAGACCTTATTGATACACCTCCAAAAGTGCCAATCAAAGTTCAAAATAGTGATAAAAAATTCAGAATTCCGTGCAATCCTGAATCAAACTTTTAAAAGTTTATGCTTTTCCCAAAAAACGTCCCCATTTCGGTATGGAATAATTTTACCCTTTGAGAGAGCAAATAGCCTGAAAGTAAATATTTTCCTACATGTGATTTTAATTTAAATATTCCCTCATCAATTTTTTCGTATTCTCTTTAAAATCATTTTATATTTATTTTTACTGTTATACTTAAAACTCATGGAATTTACATTTTTAAAAATTAATAAAATTGTGGAATTGGGTCAAGGGGGGTAAGTGTGTCGGGGGTAAATGTGATAAACAGCTCTTGTAACTTTGGGAATCATTTTAAAAAATCTGAAAGTTGCAATATATAACATTAGAACACTTTACTTAAACTAAAAAAAAAATATTAATTTAATAATAGTTTAAAGATAAATTTTGAGCTTTTGAATTTAAAGTGCAATTTCTGGTTTTTTTTTCAAATTCGAAAGGTTTTCTTTCAAATTCCATAAGTGTCATATTTTTATTAAAATCCTATTGTTTTTTCTTTCTCTGTAGAAAAAGAATAAAGGTAAAGATATAAAACTGTTTTGTTTATTATTTCACATGTTGTGAAGTATGGAAGTAAATAAAAGGAAATGGCATTTCATTTCATAATATGTCAGAGGATTTTGAATTGAAATACCAAAAAAATTACCCTTTTTGCTGAAAGGCATTCTTGTTGCCTTTAAAAAGAAAACGCACGGTAAAGCACATTTTGGGACAAGTTCAGTCTGAAAATGAGGTGAATTGAGAAGGGATTACTGTAAAATTTGTTAAATATGATAGCATAACAAAGACATTTTCATGACCAAATATAGATGACGTTGTGTATAATTGATGAGGACGATATTGTTTTGAAACCCCCATGTCCAAATATGGACCGAAGAGAACGTCTGTATTTGAGATTTTGTAAGATTTTGAAATTACAATCTGTAAAAAAAAACCCGTCTAACTAATAATAAAAATTGAAAAGCACCATAGGTATTTTGGCTTTAAAATTGTTTGTTTCTTTTACATCCTGACTTTAAATTTATTATTCACAACAGAACCAAAAACGAAATTCTCAATATTTTTTTATTTTTTTATCCGTATATTTCTAATAAGAAAGTAAAAAGCCAGTAAATTTATGTTTATATTAAATTGTGAAGAAAAATGTATGCTAGGTAATTTATATGGCTTGAAAACACTTATTGCAACGAAATCACACTTACCCAACATCAAAATCACACTTTCCCCATGTTGGTAAGTGTGAAAAAAAGCAAGAATTTTGAAATGCAAATTTTATTCACTTAAATTTGAATTCAAACATATAATTTTTTTCCTACATAGGTATGTTTTTTAAATAATTCAATACCAATTTAGGATTTGGAATTTACTTGAAGCAGAGAACTAATTTTTTAAAGGAAAAATGCAGAAACCCATCACACTTACCCCACTTGACCCCAATAAATTTGAAATTATATGCGTTTCTGAAAAAAAAATTACAGCCACCAGACATGTTTTATGTCTGTATTCCCCCGG
>JAFNEN010003904.1:0-12722 GCA_019343175.1 Oedothorax gibbosus
AAGGAGGCTAGAAATAGAAAGTCAGTAGTCTGTTTAATTATTCAATTGGGTTATTTCTTAAAGTCTGTTACTTATTAAAATTGGTTAATTAAGTAATTTTTAATAAAAGATTTTAAAATAAGTTGAGTGAAATTTCATTCCTTAAATTTATTAAATTAATTTAAACAAATTTAAAAATATAAAATAATGTAATATTATTTGTTAATTTTACTAGTTTAGTTAACTAATCTCTTAAAACTAATCGGTTTAAATTATTTGTCTTGTGAATTACGAGGCATAATTGTCTGTGTCCTTAAGGAGGCTAGAAATAGAAAGTCAGTAGTCTGTTTAATTATTCAATTGGGTTATTTCTTAAAGTCTGTTACTTATTAAAATTGGTTAATTAAGTAATTTTTAATAAAAGATTTTAAAATAAGTTGAGTGAAATTTCATTCCTTAAATTTATTAAATTAATTTAAACAAATTTAAAAATATAAAATAATGTAATATTATTTGTTAATTTTACTAGTTTAGTTAACTAATCTCTTAAAACTAATCGGTTTAAATTATTTGTCTTGTGAATTACGAGGCATAATTGTCTGTGTCCTTAAGGAGGCTAGAAATAGAAAGTCAGTAGTCTGTTTAATTATTCAATTGGGTTATTTCTTAAAGTCTGTTACTTATTAAAATTGGTTAATTAAGTAATTTTTAATAAAAGATTTTAAAATAAGTTGAGTGAAATTTCATTCCTTAAATTTATTAAATTAATTTAAACAAATTTAAAAATATAAAATAATGTAATATTATTTGTTAATTTTACTAGTTTAGTTAACTAATCTCTTAAAACTAATCGGTTTAAATTATTTGTCTTGTGAATTACGAGGCATAATTGTCTGTGTCCTTAAGGAGGCTAGAAATAGAAAGTCAGTAGTCTGTTTAATTATTCAATTGGGTTATTTCTTAAAGTCTGTTACTTATTAAAATTGGTTAATTAAGTAATTTTTAATAAAAGATTTTAAAATAAGTTGAGTGAAATTTCATTCCTTAAATTTATTAAATTAATTTAAACAAATTTAAAAATATAAAATAATGTAATATTATTTGTTAATTTTACTAGTTTAGTTAACTAATCTCTTAAAACTAATCGGTTTAAATTATTTGTCTTGTGAATTACGAGGCATAATTGTCTGTGTCCTTAAGGAGGCTAGAAATAGAAAGTCAGTAGTCTGTTTAATTATTCAATTGGGTTATTTCTTAAAGTCTGTTACTTATTAAAATTGGTTAATTAAGTAATTTTTAATAAAAGATTTTAAAATAAGTTGAGTGAAATTTCATTCCTTAAATTTATTAAATTAATTTAAACAAATTTAAAAATATAAAATAATGTAATATTATTTGTTAATTTTACTAGTTTAGTTAACTAATCTCTTAAAACTAATCGGTTTAAATTATTTGTCTTGTGAATTACGAGGCATAATTGTCTGTGTCCTTAAGGAGGCTGGAAATAGTAAGTCAGTAGTCTGTTTAATTGGTTATTAAAATTGGTTAATTAAGTAATTTTTAATAAAGGATTTTTTGGCGAATGTTATGCGTTTTCTTCAAAGTCAGGCATTATCAGAGCTACACGGTGGCAATTGGCGACGGGCGGGCGTCGTAATTTGAACCGCAGTCAAGTGACGATGGATGTTATCAAAATTATTTTTATTGCACAATTTAAGGTTTTTTAAACAATTCTTAGTATTTTTTTTACTAAATTTAATTTTTTTTACATTTTTGTTAATTTTTGGTCAAGTGACGATGGATGTTTTCAAAATTATTTTTATTGAACAATTTAAGGTTTTTTAAACAATTCTTAGTATTTTTTTTACTAAATTTAATTTTTTTTACATTTTTGTTAATTTTTGGAATTTAACTTTTTAGATATTTGACTGCTTTAAAATATCAACCATGGTAACATGTTTTTAATATGTAGGATTTGCGAGCGCGCGGGTTTATTTAAGGTTATATTTAAGTGTATGGATACCAATTTTTAACTGTTTTTAAATTTTAATATTTATTTTTAATTTAAAAGATTCATTATCGCTTCTCGGCCTTTTGGCTAAGATCAAAGTGTAGTATCTGTTCTTATCAGCTTAATATCTGATACGGTATCTATTCGATGCCTTCGATATTAAACTAATTTTTGTAACAGGGTTTGTGTAGGGCATTTATGTCCGCCAAGCCATGGGTTCACGAGTCGTTGCACTACAGACTCGAAGGGCCCAAAATAATAAATAATAGTAGATCACACCACATACACACTTTCCAATGCAATATAATTTGTTGAACCCTCTGAGGGATAAGCAAATTAACTGAAGTGTAAACTTGTTTTCTCTGCAAGAGATTTAAGCTACAATTTTTAAAATGCACAAATACCTAACATTTATTGTTAGATAGGTATTGTTTCCTTGTTCTTACAGGCAACAATGATACAATTAACCTTTTTTTCTTTCTTTTTATTGCTTTAATTAAAATTGGGTTATTCGAATTACTTGAATGTCTGAACTATTCAATATATTAATTTAACCTATTTCTTTCGGAGCTTTGACACAGCCCATTATGTCTCGTAATTTGTGCATTTTAAAATATAATAATTATAAATATTTATCCATAAATATTTATTCAGTTTTATTACTATTCAGTATATTAATTTAACCTATTTCTACCTCCTTTCGGAGCTTTGACACAGCCAATTATGTCTCGTAATTTGTGCATTTTAAAATATAATAATTATAAATATTTATCCATAAATATTTATTTAGTTTTATTACTATTCAGTATATTAATTTAACCTATTTCTACCTCCTTTCGGAGCTTTGACACAGCCAATTATGTCTCGTAATTTGTGCATTTTAAAATATAATAATTATAAATATTTATCCATAAATATTTATTTAATTTTATTACTATTCAGTATATTAATTTAACATATTTCTACCTCCTTTATTACTATTCAGTATAAAAAAAATTCAGTATATTAAAATTATGGCGCGAAACGACAAAATCTTAAGTTTTTATAATGATATTTACAATACAGATCCAATTATAAACTTCACTTTGAATATGTAGATGGCGCCATGAATAATAATTTCAAGCTTTGAACCTGAGAAGCACCAGGGTTCAGTAGCTCAGTGGATATGGCGTTCTCAAGTCTGATAAGTCTCAAGTCTGTTAATTTATCCATAAATATTTATTTAGTTTTATTACTATTCAGTATATTAATTTAACCTATTTCTACCTCCTTTCGGAGCTTTGACACAGCCAATTATGTCTCGTAATTTGTGCATTTTAAAATATAATAATTATAAATATTTATCCATAAATATTTATTTAGTTTTATTACTATTCAGTATATTAATTTAACCTATTTCTACCTCCTTTCGGAGCTTTGACACAGCCAATTATGTCTCGTAATTTGTGCATTTTAAAATATAATAATTATAAATATTTATCCATAAATATTTATTCAGTTTTATTACTATTCAGTATATTAATTTAACATATTTCTACCTCCTTTATTACTATTCAGTATAAAAAAAATTCAGTATATATATTAAAATTATGGCGCGAAACGACAAAATCTTAAGTTTTTATAATGATATTTACAATACAGATCCAATTATAAACTTCACTTTGAATATGTAGATGGCGCCATGAATAATAATTTTAAGCTTTGAACCTGAGAAGCACCAGGGTTCAGTAGCTCAGTGGATATGGCGTTCTCAAGTCTGATAAGTCTCAAGTCTGTTAATTTATCCATAAATATTTATTTAGTTTTATTACTATTCAGTATATTAATTTAACCTATTTCTACCTCCTTTCGGAGCTTTGACACAGCCAATTATGTCTCGTAATTTGTGCATTTTAAAATATAATAATTATAAATATTTATCCATAAATATTTATTTAGTTTTATTACTATTCAGTATATTAATTTAACCTATTTCTACCTCCTTTCGGAGCTTTGACACAGCCAATTATGTCTCGTAATTTGTGCATTTTAAAATATAATAATTATAAATATTTATCCATAAATATTTATTCAGTTTTATTACTATTCAGTATATTAATTTAACATATTTCTACCTCCTTTATTACTATTCAGTATAAAAAAAATTCAGTATATTAAAATTATGGCGCGAAACGACAAAATCTTAAGTTTTTATAATGATATTTACAATACAGATCCAATTATAAACTTCACTTTGAATATGTAGATGGCGCCATGAATAATAATTTTAAGCTTTGAACCTGAGAAGCACCAGGGTTCAGTAGCTCAGTGGATATGGCGTTCTCAAGTCTGATAAGTCTCAAGTCTGTTAATTTATCCATAAATATTTATTTAGTTTTATTACTATTCAGTATATTAATTTAACCTATTTCTACCTCCTTTCGGAGCTTTGACACAGCCAATTATGTCTCGTAATTTGTGCATTTTAAAATATAATAATTATAAATATTTATCCATAAATATTTATTTAGTTTTATTACTATTCAGTATATTAATTTAACATATTTCTACCTCCTTTCGGAGCTTTGACACAGCCAATTATGTCTCGTAATTTCTTATAATCTCTTCTTGTAATAAATCTCGAAATAAAAAAAATATTAAAAATGAAAAAACTTGTGTGATTTGTTTTTGGAAGATTAAGAAGTATATAATGAAAAACATTCTTTGTTTAATTCATTTTATTTGTGGAGGTATGAATAAAAGTTTGTGAAAAATTTTTAACATTATGGGCGTTCAACTTTGACTGTGTATATCTCAACAAAAAATGCAAATGACTTAATTTAATTGACTAAGTTCACATTCCTAATGTAGATGGCGCCATGGATATTCGTGCTGGTCACATGACTTGGGTATCACATGACTTGGTGCTCTCATGATATACCTAAGCGGGTCCTGAAATAATATAATCAAATATATATAGGGCGTTCTTCAACGTCATTTAGAACAACGATAAGTAAATGAATGATTAAAAAGATTAATAATTTCATTATTGAGTTAGTAATATTTTTAACGCGGTTGCAATGTGAATTGGGCAACAATGCAAATCGAAAATAAAACTCTAACAATGGTATTAAGTAATCGAGAGTTATATCGTTGAACATTGTTGCACCTTGACTATGGATGGGTTTAGTTGCTTATTAACCTAAGATTTTCAACAAGATTTTCGAAGTACCAACTTTTTTGGGGACTTAGCCAAAATTATATATTAAATTATAAATTTAAAATTATTAATTTAATTATTACGGTTGCAAACTCGGGGGAAATGGGCGGAAGCAATTGCATTTAGTAGTGTAAAATATGAAATAGCTAACTTATTATAATGAATCCTAACTTATTGCAAATTTCGAAAATATTTACAAGTCCGAATTCAATACTAAATTCCAATTCGACAAGACGAGAAAATATGAAGTACTAAAACTTTTCTAAGTCCGAACGAGGAGTTATTTTCTAAGTTCGAAGTTACTTCTCGGCATGGATCAAAATAAAAACAACTGAATTAGTAAAATTAAAAAAAAATTTTAAAGTCCGAATTCAATACTAAATTCCAATTCGACAAGACGAGAAAATATGAAGTACTAAAACTTTTCTAAGTTCGTTAAGGCGTTATTTTCTAAGTTCGAAGTTACTGCTCGGCATGGATCAAAATAAAAACAACTGAATTAGTAAAATTAAAAAAAAAATTTAAAGTCCGAATTCAATACTAAATTCCAATTCGACAAGACGAGAAAATATGAAGTACTAAAACTTTTCTAAGTTCGTTAAGGCGTTATTTTCTAAGTTCGAAGTTACTGCTCGGCATGGATCAAAATAAAAACAACTGAATTAGTATAATTTAAAAAAATTAAAAAATTTCAAAGTCCTCAATGAGACAAGACCAACGGATTAAAAAAAAAAAAAAAAAATGATTCATTGGTCTCTCCAACAAATCTCCCAGTCAGAGGATAAGTCTCAGTATATCGCAGTATGGTGGCTGCTCTAATACGTACAACACCCAGACTAGTACTAAAGTCTTTTACAGACGATTTGGCACCCGCGCATCGCACCCAGAGGGGTTGGATCTAGAGCAAAGGACGCACAAAATAGGCGTCCCGGAGAATGCTCCGGACCGGATAGGCCTCGTCGCCAGGGTAGCCTGCCACAGTCTGGACAGATGTACACCCCGGCTAAAGTTGCCCACCGACGCGCGTGGTACGAACGGTATCGTTGCATCGACTAGACGGGATTCTGACTTAGAGGCGTTCAGTCATAATCCCACGGATGGTAGCTTCGCACCACTGGCCTCTCGACCAAGCACATGAACCAAGTGTCCGAACCTGCGGTTCCTCTCGTACTGAGCAGGATTACTATCGCAACGACGAGTCATCAGTAGGTTAAAAACTAACCTGTCTCGCGACGGTCTAAACCCAGCTCACGTTCCCTATAAGTGGGTGAACAATCCAACGCTTGGCGAATTCTGCTTCGCAATGATAGGAAGAGCCGACATCGAAGGATCAAAAAAACGTCGCTATGAACGCTTGGCTGCCACGAGCCAGTTATCCCTGTGGTAACTCTTCTGACACCTTTGCATAAAACTCGTAAAGTCAAAAGGATCGATAGGCCCTGCTTTCGCAGTCCGTATTCATACTGAAAATCAAGATCAAGCGAGCTTTTGCCCTTTTGCTCTACGCGAGGTTTCTGTCCTCGCTGAGCTCGCCTTGGGGACATCTGCGTTACCATTTGACAGATGTACCGCCCCAGCCAAACAACCCACCTGAATCTGTCCTCGGAGCGGATCGCGCGCTACAAGGAGGCAGCGCGCTTGGGGCTAGAAGCGTGATCCTTACGGGTCGCTTTCCGCTTAACCGAGTAAGTAAAGAAAACGATGAAAGCAGTGGTATTTCACTGACGGTGCAAGCACCTCCCACTTATACTACACCTCTCATGTCTCTTCACAAACTCAGACTAGTGTCAAGCTCAACAGGGTCTTCTTTCCCGCTGATTTTCCAAGTCCGTTCCCTTGGCTGCGGTTTCGCTAGATAGTAGATAGGGACAGTTGGGAATCTCGTTAATCCATTCATGCGCGTCACTAATCAGATGACGAGGCATTTGGCTACCTTAAGAGAGTCATAGTTACTCCCGCCGTTTACCCGAGCTTGGATGAATTTCTTCACTTTGACATTCAGAGCACTGGGCAGAAATCACATTGCGTCAGCACCGCTCACCGGCCATCGCAATGCTATTTTTTAATTAGAAAGTCGGATTCCCATAGTCCGTGCCAGTTGTGAGTCGACCGTTAGTCGCCCGTCGACGCCCGATAGTGCAGACCGAAGTCCGCCCACCAGTTCCAGCCGAGGCTTTCAACAAGCAGAACCGACTCTGGTCCGAGCAGAACCGGACTGCCTTTGACAGCAGCCAGTCCCGCCCAGTCCCGGTACGGCTCCCGCGAGCTACAGGACCTCAACCCGACGAGCCCGGCCCTCACAGCCAATCCTTATCCCGAAGTTACGGATCGAACTTGCCGACTTCCCTTACCTACATTGTTCTAGTGACTAGAGGCTGTTCACCTTGGAGACCTGCTGCGGATATGGGTACGGACCGGCACGAAAATTACACTATCTCCCTCGGATTTTCAAGGGCCAACAGAGGCGCACCGGACACCGCAAGAGACGCGGTGCTTTTACGAGAACAGCGTCCCTATCTCCGGACGAGCCGATTCCAGGGACACGAACTCTTACAAAGAAAAGATAACTCTTCCCGGGTCCTCCGTCGACGTCTCCGAGTTCGGTTGCGTTACCGCACTTGGTCCCGAAGGACCTATCTCCGTGTCCGGGTTGGGGAATATTAACCCCATTCCCTTTCGGTCGGCAGCGAGACAAACACGAGCATGTGTTTGCGTTTCGGCAGACGTCTCGCTTCGGAACGGATTTCTCCGATCCCTTAGGACCGACTGACCCATGTTCAACTGCTGTTCACATGGAACCCTTCTCCAGCTTCAGTCCTCAAGGCTCTCACTTGAGTATTTGCTACTACCACCAAGATCTGCACCGGTGGCGGCTCCAGGCGGGCTCACGCCCGGCACCTTCAACGCACGCCACCGCGACCCTCCTACTCACTGCGGCGTAAACCTCCACGAGGGAAGCTCTGCCGTAGCGGCCCGGTATAGGCCCAACGCTGGAGCGTCATCCATTTTCAGGGCTAGTTGCTTCGGTCGGTGAGTTGTTACACACTCCTTAGCGAATTCCGACTTCCATGGCCATCGTCCGACTGTCTAGAGCAACCAACACCTTTCATGGGGTCTCATGAGCGTCTCGCATCGGACGCCTTAACCGGGCGTTTGGTTCATCCCACAGCGCCAGTTCTGCTTACCAAAAGTGGCCCACTGGGCACTCTCATCCTGTCTCGTCCGGCCTTCAGTCATGCAAGGCGGACTTCTCACCCATTTAAAGTTTGAGAATAGGTTGAGATCGTTTCGGCCCCAAGGCCTCTAATCATTCGCTTTACCAGATGAGACTGAATTCAATGAGCGCCAGCTATCCTGAGGGAAACTTCGGAGGGAACCAGCTACTAGATGGTTCGATTAGTCTTACGCCGCTAGACCCAGATCTGACGATCGATTTGCACGTCAGAACCGCTACGGACCTCCACCAGAGTTTCCTCTGGCCTCGTCCTGTCCGGGCATAGTTCACCATCTTTCGGGTCCCAACGTGTGCGCTCAAACTCCGCCACTTCCACAAGTGGAACGCGGCGGGTCTCCGGTGCGCCCCGCCCGCGAGGGAACGGGGATCCCGAATGCGGCCGACCTCCGCCGGCCTGTACTTTCATTTCGCCGCCGGGCTTATTCAAGACCCATTGACTCGCGCACATGTTAGACTCCTTGGTCCGTGTTTCAAGACGGGTCGGGTGGGTGACCGATCTACTCGCCGCAAACCGTCAATCACTCCCACGAGCCTCGCATCACCAACGGAGACGGAGCGATGCTTGCCACGAACTCGCTTCGTGCGAACGCACCTCTCAACGAACTCCTGCGAATGCTAGTATAGCTCGTTACGCAAGGAGGAGACGACGAAGCCCAGCCGGGCCTCTTTATTGCCACGGTCGGCGGACGGGCCGTCCTGCAAGATAGCTAACAACCGGCGACACACAAATGCACGCCTCCGGCCACCTGCCGTTTCTCGCTCTTAAGACCGTCCACCAACCGGTTGCGGCGTCCTTCGGATGGGAAACAAATGCGTCGGTTTGCCACGCAACGCTAGCCGAGCCGGCCCCTCACGGGTACCATAATGCATGCCCAGCCTGCGACGCGACACCCCGACTGAATGATCCCACCACAGGATTTCGAGGGCCCACCCGTTTACCTCTAAGCAGTTTCACGTACTCTTGAACTCTCTCTTCAAAGTTCTTTGCAACTTTCCCTCACGGTACTTGTTTGCTATCGGTCTCACGGAAGTATTTAGCCTTAGGTGGAGTTTACCACCCGATTAAGGTTGCACTTCCAAGCAACCCGACTCCAAGGAGATCGCATCCGGATAGAACCTAGCAGCTATGGGCCTCGCACCCACTTTGGGCAACAGCCCCGGTCAAGGGGACTTGCTGCAGAGTCCGTCTCCGGCACGCTCACTCCTAAACGCCACATTTCCCCACGCCCTTGCGAGCGGGGGATTCGGCGCTGGGCTTCTCCCGGTTCACTCGCCGTTACTAAGGGAATCCCTGTTGGTTTCTTTTCCTCCGCTTATTTATATGCTTAAATTCAGCGGGTTATCTCGTCTGATCTGAGGTCGACATAGGGTATACTGCACGTGGCAGGAGTAATTCAGTAACGCGGACCCACTTCCACGCGGAGTCGGACGCGGCGACAAAAGGGAGGCGGAGTGACCACGCGCACGGTCACTCTTGAACACCCACACCGAAAGTCTCCGCATCACATCCAAGCGGCACCGAGCGAGCAGCGGAGTTGCCACGCACACGGCAACTCGACGCAAACCCTCTTCGAGGCACCTTTTCGGCACCGAGCGAGCAGCGGAGTTGCCACGCACACGGCAACTCGACGCAAACCCTCTTCGAGGCACCTTTTCGGCACCGAGCGAGCAGCGGAGTTGCCACGCACACGGCAACTCGACGCAAACCCTCTTCGAGGCACCTTTTCGGCACCGAGCGAGCAGCGGAGTTGCCACGCACACGGCAACTCGACGCAAACCCTCTTCGAGGCACCTTTTCGGCACCGAGCGAGCAGCGGAGTTGCCACGCACACGGCAACTCAAACGCACACCCTCTCGAGGCACCTTAAATACTCCGTTAAACTGGCGAGCGTCTCGTCAATCGTCGTTCTTTGCATTGCACGCAGATCCATCCCACGGGGAGAGAAATATCCGTTCCCTCGCCCAGACAGACATGCACCGCGGCAACGCTTCTTCGACAGGACGTAGAACACTCGTGAGATTTTAAACCGGCGACTGTGAAGTCGGAGCGGTCAATGGGAAGGAGAACCTTCCTCGGTAAGTCTTATCCGACCCTCAGACAGGCGAGGCCCCGGGCAGAACCCGAGGCCGCAATGCGCGTTCAAAAAGTTAATGCTCAATGTGTTCTGCAATTCACACCAAGTCTCGCAGCTGGCTGCGTTCTTCATCGACCCGTGAGCCGAGTGATCCACTGCTTAGAGTTGTCAGAGTTTTGATTCCCGCCCCGTCACCAGGGCGTTCATCGTATTGCGTTCAAAGAAAATGTTCAGGAACAACTACTCCCCGTAGGGGAAGCGGCCACCGACGAACCTTCAAGACTCCATGGTGCGTGCAATCCGGCTTAGGCCGGGCACTCCCTTGTCAGCGAGAAGGACATCGACTACTACCTCCCTTCCAGGGAATAGGACGCCGAGCGGGTTGCGGAGTTAGCCACGTGCACGGCAACTCGACGCAGAACACCCACTCGAGGCATCGCAGCGCGTTCAAAAACCCCATCATCCGAAGTCGCGGACGTCAACGTCAGGGGCCGACACCGAAAGTGCGGCGCGCCAGAGCGGGCGCGTCTCTTCAAACCTAGCCCCCGCGTCCTCGAGGGACGAGGGACCTCCCTCTTGCCGTCTCGCGGCCGGGAATCAGGTACACCATAGGTTCGGCGTCTTATATCCGTTCAAAGTGGCACTTTCGCCGGGCACCCTACTATGCCCGACTACCGGCACCGGTTTCTCGGCCCCATCCGGGCAGACGGAAGACCGAGGAGATTCACCTACTTCTCTCGCTCGCGACGAAAGGTTCGATAATGATCCACCCGCTGGTTCACCGACGGGTACCTTGTTACGACTTTTATTTCCTCTAAATAATCAAGTTCGGGCATCTTTTCGGCACGTCGGCTCGACCCGAAAGCCAAATCGACAGCCAATCCGAAGTCCTCACTAAAATATTCAATCGGTAATAGCGACGGGGGGTGTGGACAAGGGCCAGGGACCTAATCAACGCGAGATGATGACTCACGCTTACTAGAAATTCCTCGTTCATGGCGGATAATTGCAATCGCCAATCCCCAGCACGAAAGAGGTTCAACGGGTTACCCATTCCTGTCGGAAAGGGAAAGCACACGATGATTCCTTCAATGTGGCACGCGTGTGGCCCAGGACATCTAAGGGCATTACAGACCTGCTATTGCTCTGCCTCGTGCGGCTAAACGCCGCCAGTCCCTCTAAGAAGAAACGCCGGACTAGGAATGATCCGAGCGTCTATTTAGTAGGCTAGAGCCTCGTCCGTTATCAGAATAAACCAGACAAATCACTACACGAACCAAGAGCGGCCATGCACCACTACCCACGAAATCAAGAAAGAGCTCTTAATCTGTCAATCCTCGCCGTGTCCTGGCCTGGTAGGGTTTGCTGCGTTGAGTCAAATTGAACCGCAAGCCCCATTACTGGTGGTGACCCTCCGTCAATTCCTTTAAGTTTCAGCTTTGCAACCATACTTCCCCCGGAACCCAAAAGCTTTGGTTTCCCGGAAGCTGCCCGGCGTGTCATTTGAGGAACACAGCCGGATCGCTGGCTGGCATCGTTTATGGTTAGAACTAGGGCGGTATCTGATCGCCTTCGATCCTCTAACTTTCGTTCTTGATTAATGGAAACATTCTTGGCAAATGCTTTCGCAGTAGTTCGTCTTGCGACGGTCCAAGAATTTCACCTCTAGCGTCGCAATACGAATGCCCCCGTCTGTTCCTCTTAATCATTACCTCGTGTTCCGAAAACCAACAAAATAGAACCGAGGTCCTATTCCATTATTCCATGCACCATTGTTCAGGCGTCACGCCTGCTTTGAGCACTCTAATTTATTCAAAGTAAACTTGCCGGTCAACCGAGACAACCGGTGAAGATCATCAAGGGAAACCGGCTGGCTTGTTCAGAACGGGCAGTTACCGCCGTTAGGCGGACCGCCCGACTAGAACTGAGATCCAACTACGAGCTTTTTAACCGCAACAACTTTAATATACGCTATTGGAGCAAGTGTTACCGCGGCTGCTGGCACTTGGCTTGCCCTCCAATTGATAATCGCTAAAGGATTTAGAGTGTACTCATTCCAATTACGGGGTCTCAAAAGAGTCCCGTATCGTTTTTTTTTCGTCACTACCTCCCCGTTCCGGGAGTGGGTAATTTGCGCGCCTGCTGCCTTCCTTGGATGTGGTAGCCGTTTCTCAGGCTCCCTCTCCGGAATCGAACCCTGATTCCCCGTCACCCGTTACGACC
>JAFNEN010003907.1:0-10379 GCA_019343175.1 Oedothorax gibbosus
ATTCACTGGGGCCTGTTCACTCACTGGTCAGTCTACCCTACTTAGTATTGACTTTCAATGCAAAATTAGGGTTACGAAACACTACACTGCTTTTAATTACTACTCAATAAATCAATACTCATTTAAGAGGGACTGTCAGTCCCATAGAGCCAATGCATTAGTTTTGAACTCACAACTGTTGCAAAAGAATTGATTTGCCATGTTATCTTACTTTTTACTAGGTTTAGGAATCATCATAACATCAATTTAAAACGAAATTGAAAAGAAAATAGCATCCGGTTATTTAATTATTAATTGATAAAATTTTAAATTAGTGTCGCCATCTGCTGTATATTCTTGGCATTTAAAAACTTCAAAAATATATAATTAAATAACTAGATAACATTTTCGTTTCAAATTTGTTTCATTTCGATGTTGTGTTGATACCCATACCTGGTTGAAAAGGGCTAACATGGCAAAGCAATACTTCTGCGGAAGTTGTGATTCCAAAACTGATGCGCATTAGCTCTATGGGACTGACAATCCCTCTTAAAGGTAAAACTATATACCCTATTAAGGGCAATTTCAATATCTATAAAACCAAAAAAGTTCTATGGAGGCAATCCTTTATACGCACATGCACGATTTTCAAAAATACCTTATGACGTCCGACAGGTACTGGGAACTCCTCTAGCAAAAATTACAGTCCATAGGTCTTTTAAATTGAGCAATAGAGTAGATACTCAGTGGCCAAAGCAAAATTTAACAGCAGAAGTGTTAAAATTAAACACCAAATCTTCGAATTAAACACCAATAGGGTAACTGCGACCACCCCAACTAGATTAAGGACAGGCCACTTCAAAGGGATGGAAATTCAAAAAGATAGAACTAGGAAACACTCCAGCTGCAGAAACTGCCCCGACTTGGAACTGGATCCAAAACATCTTTTCTCTTGTCCAGCCATCCTGGCAAAATTGCAGCAAATCACCAACTCGCCCTACGAAGACCTTTATGAGGACCACTATCTGCAGATCGCTGAAGCGGTCTATGAGACCTTTGGTCCCATATAATCTTCATCCATGGACACGACGTCATCATCAATAGAGTAGTTTCAGACAGATCAAATTAGAAATAAAAATATTTGATTAAGCATCCCCGAAAACACAAAATCTCTATTTCGGATTTTCTATCCCATCGCAATACTCTCATTACCTTATACTTCATATTAAATATTATTGAAAATTAAGCGGACGCGGTACCCAAAAAATTAAATCCAGTATTTTTATCGCTAGCATTCAAATTAAACTATTTTTACAAAGAACTAACATTCAATAAACATGTACGAAAAAATGATAAATATTAAAACGTTTTTTTTTTTTTTAAATTAAAACATTTACAAATTTTAACGTTTTCTCAAAATGGCTACTCCTCCTACAATTTAAAGAATTTTGTAATGGATTTTTTTAAATGTTCCCACAACACCAATAATAAAAGTTGGTATGGATATTGAGCTATCAGTTAAACAAAAAAAGTTATGTAGCTTTATGTATAAAAATGGGCAAAAAATAAGAAGTGTAAATTTTTACCTTCATCATTTTTTTTTAAAAAATCTATTCACACTAGACCTTATCCCATACCAACTTTTGTTAAACGCATATGTTTCAACACAGGAAAAAAATTTTGGAGCTCTACATTAGTTTACCTAAAAGCCTTAGGGTTTTAACCATTCACAAGCTGAAAAAGTTAAAAATTAAAAAAAAATCAACATAAAATTTCAAAAACCATTTTACCAAACCACTATATCATTTTCAATAAACCTCCACCATTATAAAAGAATCGTTCTTTTTTTTGCAGTATCCATAGCTAACAGCATTCGAGCATGTTTAATTATTTTCTGGGCAGCCCTAAATTTTGGGTAATGCGTCCCCTTAAATATATATGTTACGGTACCTCAAGCATATTTAACGTGCCACATTATTCGTCGGACTTTTTGGTTGCCCAGGCTGTCAATGTGGCGGCAGCTAATTGGGTAATGCCCGAACTACTCCCAAAGAATTTTTTTTGGCGGTGTTGGTGTACGTGACATTTTTTTCTGTTTGGTTACCGTGGTTGCTAGAGCTGTCTGGTCTTTAGACAAAAAAAAATCATAAAGTGAAATATTTTTGGGGGTTTTACTTTTACGCCAGAACCAAAGTTTCATAAACGATGGTTCCGCAGTGTTTTAGTTTAGTTTGAATTATCATCGCACTAGAGCTACACGAGGGCTATTGGCGACGGGCGTCGTATTTTAGAACCACAGTCAAGTGACGAGCCGACACCTGAGTAGGCACCCAACGCAACCGTTAAGGGCGACATCGTACGCAGCGTTGGGACTTTGAAGGATATTTAACGTGCACTCCCCTAAACGAGCCGGTCCAATAACGAAACGCGGAGGAATACACAGCACTGCAGCAGAAACGAAGCGGGCAGAAAACCGAGAAAACTTGCCTATCTCGCTATTGGGTTAGTCTTCGCTGGTTCTTAGTGAGCGATCCACATGGTCATTTCTTAAAAAAGTTGGAATTTAAAGTGAAAGAAAGTTAATTTCCTTCGAACTAAAAATGTTAAAATACATTTAGGAGCCCAAGTCAATACGATAGAGGGGTCTCCTACAAGCATTGCATGCAAGTGTAGGGAAAATAGTCCTTTTCTGCCCTGTTCGCTCGAAAGGGTGTGAGTGGGTTTTCGGCTCGCTGACACCTCACTCCAGTTTCCCTTCTAGCTCAATGGTTAGGATGGATGCTGATCACCTACTGCAATGCACTGTACTTTCACAACATCCGACTGATGACGTCGTCAGTCGCTATCAGGATGCTCGGCGTCAAATGGCCGAGAATGGGCGTTGGATAAAGTAAATTAAGTAAAGTAGGAAAAGAATAAACGGCACGATTAAAATTGTCATGACGCGTAAAAATTCTGAAGAATCGATTAAAAACCATTTCCCGAATCTCCATCGATGCGCAAGTCCTCTCCATCGTATCCCGAGCGCAACGATGCGATTATATCGATGATCTTCATCGCAATCGGTCACTTTCGTCTGGACACGAAAGTCGCGTGTCTAAGATTAAGATCGAAATGTCGACTTTTTTTTTGCGATTTGTCGCACTAAATTGCGTGAATCCTTGCGTTTCGTTTCCTTTTCAAAAAAAGCTTATTTTCATATTTTTATTTTCTGTGGAATAAGATATAAGTAAAAATACAATGCTATTGTATTTTATACAATGTCGTTGTATTTTATACAATGTCGTTGTATTTTATACAATGTCGTTGTATTTTATACAATGTTGTTGTATTTTATACAATGTTATTGTATTTTATACAATGTTATTGTATTTTATACAATGTTATTGTATTTTATACAATGTTATTGTATTTTTACTCTCAATTACCCAATATGAATTTTAAGGTAATATAAGTATTGTAATGTGGTTGAAATATCCGAAATGGAGGGATTTTGTTTATTCTACACGTTTTTGGAGGGTGCTGATTCTAAAAAAAGTGGTTTTCGAACATTGGTTCGTCTGTCCGTCTGAAACCACTCTGCTGAAAGATCTACGGACTCAAATTTGGTACCCGAGTTCCAAGTACCAGTCTGACGTCAAGATTTTCGAGGTTTAGTTTTGAATTATCGTCGCACTAGAGCTACACGAGGGCTATTGGCGACGGGCGTCGTATTTTAGAACCACAGTCAAGTGACGAGCCGACACCTGAGTAGGCACCCAACGCAACCGTTTAAGGGCGACATCGTACGCAGCGTTAGGACTTTGAAGGATATTTAACGTGCACTCCCTCCACACGGGGTATTATTCGTCGGACATTTTGGCTGCACGGGCCGTTTATAGGTCGGCAGTTATTTTGGCGATGCCCGGACCCGAACCTGGGACCTTCCGCATGCTAGGCGAATGCCTAACCGACTGGGCTTCCCAGCCCCCAAGATTTTCGAGAAAATAGCTTATACGCAAAACGCAGCTGCCATACAACATTTTAAGTTTGAAAGGTATTGAAAAAATTCCATTCGGAATCAGCAGTTTGCTATTTTTTTTTTTCTCACTAAGTTAGCTCGCACTTATTTCAAATAAATTTCATTTCATTTTTCTATAAAGTTAAATTTTCTTTTTGTATCGTTAGAGGAAAGAATCATGTCTTTTGAAGAACTAAGTAATGTTGGTTTTATTTAAACGAAAATATGTAAAACGGTAAAATAAAAATTTATTATGAAATAATTTTATTAAATAAATGTGCTCTAAATTCTTTATGCTTTCAGTTTTAGATGTTTTAGAATTGAATTTTAAGTGGTTTTAACAAATAAAGTTTCGAATTTTTTTTAATAATTTATTCAAAAATTAAATAAAAATTAGGATTTTTTCCCTTCTGCTTTTTCCCATTTCATTCTGAATGCAAAAGGAGTCTATTGCACAAATTGAAAAATTTTAGAATGAAAAAATAAATAAATTAGGGACTGAAAGGGTTAAATAACTGAACGAAATTATTAACTATAGTAACTATTACTACTAACATTAGTAACTATAAGTAAGGAAACATTCACGATGGCCCCGTCCCCCCTTGTAAATGACCATTGGGGGTGGTACGAGTCCCCACAGTCACCCCTTAATTAACGAGGATGTTGGGGGGGGGGGAGGGGTATATTAGAAGATGACCCCCTCTGCCCTCTTCCATCGGTGACTCAGGTATGAGTAGAGGAAGATTGATATTATTGGGGTTTTGCTGGCCAAAAGTGTTATAGGTCCGGAAAAGTGGGGTAAAAAATTCTATGGTCATGAAGAGATGTGATTGCAAAATCAGTTGTATGATATACATAACAAAAAGTATTGGTTGTATAAAAAAATCTTTATTTTACAGAAAAAACCTTTTTATAGAAAATTACGTTATTTTTCTGTATAAGTTTTATTCTGTGTTTTCGGGCGTCTAAACAGAGATCTTTAGTATCGTAATACAAAATTTCATTTAAAACTAGGTGACTTAAGTATAAGATATCTACTTCGGTCGCCTCGTAGCAACATACTAACCTTTTTTTTTAAGTTTTATTATCTAATTTGAAATATAAAGTAATGAAAGAATTGCGATGAGGTCGAACATCCGAAACGGAGATTGTACAGTAAACTCCCGATTATCCGCGGAATTGGGTGGCGCGACATCCGCGGATAAGCGAATTCGCGGATAATCCGCAAAAGTAAAGAAAATATAATGAAATAATAGAAAAATAGTAAAGAAATAAAATAGGGATCACAAATTTTAATAAAGCTGCATCAAGTTCTTCTGCTGGCTGTCAGTTTTTTTTTTTTTTTTTAAAGAGGTCGAGCTGTCCGATGTGGATGCGAATTGTAAGAGTTTATCCTTTTGCTTCAAAATGTCTCTCACTGTTCTCCTATGCCATACTGCAAACACATTTGCTTTTTAGTGGATCCGTTTCCTATCTTTTTTAATCAGTTATAGTTTGTCTTGAATTGTCAAGACAACTTTTTTTCGTTTCAAACTCATTTCGCAACTATCAAAATCACGCAAAGCAGTTCAATTAAAATCGCGGGCAGTTTATTTTACAAGTGACGCTTTTCGGCAAAAATCTGCAAGTGATGTGCACCTGGCCGAACACATTTTGGCACACACCAGGTTTCCTATAGTCATTCTTATTTTAATGCATTCGTTATTCTTATAATGTATTCTTAGTTCTTTAAATGTATTCGTCGTTCTTTGAATGTGTTCGTCGTTCCCGAAAGGAATTCGTAGTTCTTGGAATGCATTCTTCCAAAAAGTTTTGAAACAGATATTTCATTTCTCTGCGTTTTGTTAAATTATTATTTTTGCTAGGGGAGGGGGGAAGGGGGATCGTGGCCCGCGGATAATCGGGAGTTTACTGTATTTTCTACGCGTTTAGGAGGGTGAGGATTCTAAAAGGGTTTTTGAACATTGGAACTGTTCAAACATTGGAACATTGTCGGAAACCACTCTACCTGCTTAAATTAATAGAGCTACGGACTTCAAATATGGTAAACGAATTCATATTACCTGTCAAACGTTCATAATAATTTTGAGTTTAGTTTGAAAATCGTCGCACTAGAGCTACACGAGGGCTATTAGCGACGGGCGTCGTAGTTTAGAACCACAATCAAGTGACGAGCCGACACCCGAGTAGGCACCCAACGCAATCGTTAAGGGCGACATCGTACGCAGGGTTAGGACTATTAACGTGCGACACAGGGCGATAACCCTCGACACCGGGTATTATTCGTCGGGCATTTTTGGCTGAATGGGCCGTTTATAGGTCGGCAGTTATTTTGGCGATGCTCGGACCCGAACCTGGGACCTTTCGCATGCTAGGCGAGAGCCTAACCTACTGGGCTCCCCAGCCTCCTAATAATTTTGAGATAAATAATAAAGATAAATAATCGAATAGATCGCAATAGATAAATAATCGCATAAGCAAAGGGTAGCTGACATAGAACTCTTTAGGTTATAAAGATATTGAAATTTCCTTCTAGAGGCATATAGTTACCTTTATATGTATTTTGATTTATTGATTGGCAATTGAAAGACGTGTAGTGTTGCAGACCCCTAGCTTTTTTTTTTATTGTGGAGCTAATTTGTACTCGACGCGACATTTTAAAATTACCATTATGAAATAAAACACAAAGAACCACTTTTTTTGCAATCTTGGCAAGATCGGTCATGCGTTGGCGATAATTTCGAAGCTTGGCGATAAAACCCCCGATAACAGGAATCGACCCACGAGTGTGTGTAATCAGATGGAAAATACTATATCCTGGGAATACAGATGGATTTATATGGATTTATGGTGGAGTGTTGTTGGGTTCGGACCTGATGAGACTGAGCAGACACCGGATTATTAGATTTAGGAACCTGAAAACCAGCGAATGTGTTGGTCACATTCTACAAAATTCTAAGGGGGTCAATATTATGAAAAGTGATAATTTACAGGTGTGATGGGGAGTTACAGATATACCGACGAAAATAAATTATACCATCAATTATCTATTAAAACTTCAAAATATAGCGAAAAATCATCGAACTAGAGCTACCCATGAGGGCTATTGGCCATAGTTAAGTGACGAGCCGACACCTGAGTTGGCACCCAACGAAAATTTTAAGGGCGTGATCGTACGGAGAGTCGGGACTTTGAAGGATATTTAATGTAAACTCCCTCCACACAGGGTGTTATTCTTCGGCATTTTTGGCTGTACGCTTTTAGGTCGGCGACTATTTAGGCGATGCCCGGACCTGAACCTGGGGCCTTTCGCA
Organism: Oedothorax gibbosus; assembly: GCA_019343175.1. Classification (NCBI taxonomy): domain Eukaryota; kingdom Metazoa; phylum Arthropoda; class Arachnida; order Araneae; family Linyphiidae; genus Oedothorax; species Oedothorax gibbosus. The sequence continues at coordinate 7,294 of JAFNEN010003907.1, forward strand.
TGCAAGGCGAACACCGGGGCCTATGGGAAAGCCCTCTAACTCATGGAAGGGCCTGGTTACAATCGGAAAGGGAGAATCAGAGGTAACAATTGGTATAAAATAAAAGTTTGCATAAAAAATCAGTTATTAAGGGTCTACCCGTGCAACGCCGGGTTTATAAAGCTAGTATGCTATAAACGTCTTATGAACATGCTCACGAAAAATAGGTAACGGAATAATACCTTTTTGAAATACTGATATGACTAATTAAAAAACTTAATTTATTTTTATTTTTCGTTTTGTCCGACAGGTTGGATTATTTGGCGGTAATTGCAGAAGTCGTATGGTGTTATGCAATCCCAGTTTTTCTTAAGATACTATCTTCTAAAGAATACTATAACGAAACAATTATATTAAATATATGCATGAATAATATATTTAAAAAAAAAAATTTAATCATGGATTCTGGATTCGGTATCGTCACTAGCTTCTTTATCAATTTTTTTATTGTACCGCTCATTAAGTTTGTTCTACAAGGAGCCCCGAGTACTGACAATTTAAGGGGACCGGGTAGGCAAATATTTCACAAATATCGATGTTTTTTATTTTAGTGTGTAAAAATAGCTTATACTTTTAGCTTTCCATACATAAGTAAGTTGGAGTAATTATTAATTTGTAATGTTTAAAAGACAATTGTGCATGGATTTTAAGATCTGATAATTATGTATTGTTTATTTGCAATTTTTGTAATTCATGTAGTTGAAAAATTCCCCTTTTTTGCCGTCACAGCAAGTTTTATTTTTAAAACATTGACAAAAAAGTCGAACGCAAAAAAAATCCATACCCAATTTTATTAAGTTGTATTCAAACTGTTTGTATAAAAAGTATTAACCAGATTAGACAAAAATTGAATCGCAAGGAGCATTTTAAAAATGTCCAATAAAACGTTAATTTTTCCATTAAAATTAAATTTCTGAAAAATAGTGTTTGTAAATTTTTGAAATTTTGTGTAGTCTTTAAAATTATTGAACTGCAAAAAAAAAATTCATGAATTTTAGGCAAAAACTAAATGATTTTTTTCTTTTCCTACCCAGTCCCCTTAATTATATAAACACCTCATAGTTACATAAATGCAGGTGTCAGTTCAACTTATGTACCGAATGTTTGTTATTTAATACTATATTTTCTTTGTTAAAGTCACGCGGCTGACACATACAGGAAGTATCAAGTGTCTTATGTAAATAATACTAAATGAGATATTACGAAAACAGACGGAACAATCAGTCATAAGGTTGAAGATATATTGATAGATTTGAGTTTCTGATTGATTGGAAATTCGATAGGAATCGGGAATATACAGGGTGGTGCAAATAAAAGTGGCCTCAACGTGGAGATAAGAATACGACAGAAATGTTGCCAAGTCAAAAACCGATACAAAAACAGGTTTGCTAACTGAAGCTATTGATCGCTTCAATGTTAAGCCCAAACAAACGCTTGGCGACTTATTTGCCGGCAACTAAACTATGGTTTGAGAAGCTAGTTGAAATGAAATATAAACAAGGTTTGTAGAGCTGATAAAAAAATGTCCCACTAGTGATTATTTCGGTATTTGTATTATCCTAAAGAATCGGACCTTTTTTGGTTTTGTTAATACAAAACATTCTAAATTGATTGCAAGACCCAGAATCTGGTGTTCAGACCCGTTTCGGAATGTTTTTGGACTTGTTGACAGCAGATCCTGGCTGACGCCATTTCGTAACTGATCGTTGCATAGTACTCTTTTTTAAAACTTTTACCTTTAAATTCTTTAACAAACAACTGGTCACATTTTTGTCCACTAATTCGCTTTAATAAAATTTTCTACAATGAACACTCTATGCTGTACTGTGAGTTTCATCTTCCCCTGTGAATTGATATCAACTTACACTCACACAGTCGCAACTCACACTGACGCACTACGATCTGAACTGGCCAATAGTCCATGAGTAGCTCTAATGTGATGCTAATCCAATCCAACCAATGCAAAAACAGGTTTGTCAAGTGAAACCATTACACGCTTGAATAATCTTTTATTTCCATTTGAAGGCTTTCAGGCGGCTTCATGAGTTTTTCTCGCCAAGCATTTCAACGTATTCCTATCTCTAGACCGGGGCCACTTTTAATTGCCCCACCCTGTACTTAGCAGCTGGTAAGCCCCTCTTATTATTCGGATTCTTTATAAGTTATACTAGAAGAAGTAAAATGCTACTATTGTTGCGGTTTTAATCAAGTTTTTAAACAAAATTTCAATAATTTTTTCATGTTTTTAAACTAAATTTGTTTCCTCTTTCTTTTAAAAGTGGAATAATTTTGAATGCTCATATAGATCTAGTGTCTTAATTTTTTTCTCTAATGGAGGGTCTAGTGACGATGTACTCAAATACAGACTTGCACTAATTTTTTTTTCATAAATTGCCCAGGACTATGGTTTTCATGCCTTAATATTTTTATTTAGATAAACAAATTTTAGATAAAGATTTTAAAGGTGTAAAAGTGTTAAGCAGAAAGCTAATTTTGGCAAGGTATTTTTTTTTTTGGCCAACCGTCATTAGCAGGTTAAATTCCAACTACACAAGGCCAAAGTAAATATATACTTGTAAGTAGGGGATGAACCTAAATTCCCATACTAACAATGTACAGTTATAAATTCCAGTTGAAAAATCGGCAAAATATAAACCACGAAAGACCTTATCGAGAGACAGAACCGGATGGTATTAGAGCCGGGTAAAGGGAAAATAAAAAAAAATAAGTGTCTGCCCAGCTGTTTTTCTCATTAGTGGATTTTAAGGGATCGACGAGTCCTACCATCCCTATGCTATTAAAAAAAAGTGAAAATAAGAGTGGTTTTGGTTTGTTAGATTAACGTCACACTACACTCTTAAAACAAACGAGCGGTTTTAACTCAGTCTGAGTTAATTTCCACTCCTTTCCGGTGCCGAAAATGCACTTCCCTTATAGGAGTGGATTTCACTCTTTTGTTTTAAGAGTGTAGAGAGACATAAGTAAAGCATAGTAGAGTGTCCTCGTAATTTCGGACAGCTGTCAATTGACGTGGTCGGCACTAGAAG
>JAFNEN010003918.1:0-27500 GCA_019343175.1 Oedothorax gibbosus
GGAGTTGCCACGCACACGGCAACTCGACGCAAACCCTCTTCGAGGCACCTTTTCGGCACCGAGCGAGCAGCGGAGTTGCCACGCACACGGCAACTCGACGCAAACCCTCTTCGAGGCACCTTTTCGGCACCGAGCGAGCAGCGGAGTTGCCACGCACACGGCAACTCGACGCAAACCCTCTTCGAGGCACCTTTTCGGCACCGAGCGAGCAGCGGAGTTGCCACGCACACGGCAACTCGACGCAAACCCTCTTCGAGGCACCTTTTCGGCACCGAGCGAGCAGCGGAGTTGCCACGCACACGGCAACTCGACGCAAACCCTCTTCGAGGCACCTTGTCGGCACCGAGCGAGCAGCGGAGTTGCCACGCACACGGCAACTCAAACGCACACCCTCTCGAGGCACCTTAAATACTCCGTTAAACTGGCGAGCGTCTCGTCAATCGTCGTTCTTTGCATTGCACGCAGATCCATCCCACGGGGAGAGAAATATCCGTTCCCTCCGCCCAGACAGACATGCACCGCGGCAACGCTTCTTCGACAGGACGTAGAACACTCGTGAGATTTTAAACCGGCGACTGTGAAGTCGGAGCGGTCAATGGGAAGGAGAACCTTCCTCGGTAAGTCTTATCCGACCCTCAGACAGGCGAGGCCCCGGGCAGAACCCGAGGCCGCAATGCGCGTTCAAAAAGTTAATGCTCAATGTGTTCTGCAATTCACACCAAGTCTCGCAGCTGGCTGCGTTCTTCATCGACCCGTGAGCCGAGTGATCCACTGCTTAGAGTTGTCAGAGTTTTGATTCCCGCCCCGTCACCAGGGCGTTCATCGTATTGCGTTCAAAGAAAATGTTCAGGAACAACTACTCCCCGTAGGGGAAGCGGCCACCGACGAACCTTCAAGACTCCATGGTGCGTGCAATCCGGCTTAGGCCGGGCACTCCCTTGTCAGCGAGAAGGACATCGACTACTACCTCCCTTCCAGGGAATAGGACGCCGAGCGGGTTGCGGAGTTAGCCACGTGCACGGCAACTCGACGCAGAACACCCACTCGAGGCATCGCAGCGCGTTCAAAAACCCCATCATCCGAAGTCGCGGACGTCAACGTCAGGGGCCGACACCGAAAGTGCGGCGCGCCAGAGCGGGCGCGTCTCTTCAAACCTAGCCCCCGCGTCCTCGAGGGACGAGGGACCTCCCTCTTGCCGTCTCGCGGCCGGGAATCAGGTACACCATAGGTTCGGCGTCTTATATCCGTTCAAAGTGGCACTTTCGCCGGGCACCCTACTATGCCCGACTACCGGCACCGGTTTCTCGGCCCCATCCGGGCAGACGGAAGACCGAGGAGATTCACCTACTTCTCTCGCTCGCGACGAAAGGTTCGATAATGATCCACCCGCTGGTTCACCGACGGGTACCTTGTTACGACTTTTATTTCCTCTAAATAATCAAGTTCGGGCATCTTTTCGGCACGTCGGCTCGACCCGAAAGCCAAATCGACAGCCAATCCGAAGTCCTCACTAAAATATTCAATCGGTAATAGCGACGGGCGGTGTGGACAAGGGCCAGGGACCTAATCAACGCGAGATGATGACTCACGCTTACTAGAAATTCCTCGTTCATGGCGGATAATTGCAATCGCCAATCCCCAGCACGAAAGAGGTTCAACGGGTTACCCATTCCTGTCGGAAAGGGAAAGCACACGATGATTCCTTCAATGTGGCACGCGTGTGGCCCAGGACATCTAAGGGCATTACAGACCTGCTATTGCTCTGCCTCGTGCGGCTAAACGCCGCCAGTCCCTCTAAGAAGAAACGCCGGACTAGGAATGATCCGAGCGTCTATTTAGTAGGCTAGAGCCTCGTCCGTTATCAGAATAAACCAGACAAATCACTACACGAACCAAGAGCGGCCATGCACCACTACCCACGAAATCAAGAAAGAGCTCTTAATCTGTCAATCCTCGCCGTGTCCTGGCCTGGTAGGGTTTGCTGCGTTGAGTCAAATTGAACCGCAAGCCCCATTACTGGTGGTGACCCTCCGTCAATTCCTTTAAGTTTCAGCTTTGCAACCATACTTCCCCCGGAACCCAAAAGCTTTGGTTTCCCGGAAGCTGCCCGGCGTGTCATTTGAGGAACACAGCCGGATCGCTGGCTGGCATCGTTTATGGTTAGAACTAGGGCGGTATCTGATCGCCTTCGATCCTCTAACTTTCGTTCTTGATTAATGGAAACATTCTTGGCAAATGCTTTCGCAGTAGTTCGTCTTGCGACGGTCCAAGAATTTCACCTCTAGCGTCGCAATACGAATGCCCCCGTCTGTTCCTCTTAATCATTACCTCGTGTTCCGAAAACCAACAAAATAGAACCGAGGTCCTATTCCATTATTCCATGCACCATTGTTCAGGCGTCACGCCTGCTTTGAGCACTCTAATTTATTCAAAGTAAACTTGCCGGTCAACCGAGACAACCGGTGAAGATCATCAAGGGAAACCGGCTGGCTTGTTCAGAACGGGCAGTTACCGCCGTTAGGCGGACCGCCCGACTAGAACTGAGATCCAACTACGAGCTTTTTAACCGCAACAACTTTAATATACGCTATTGGAGCAAGTGTTACCGCGGCTGCTGGCACTTGGCTTGCCCTCCAATTGATAATCGCTAAAGGATTTAGAGTGTACTCATTCCAATTACGGGGTCTCAAAAGAGTCCCGTATCGTTATTTTTCGTCACTACCTCCCCGTTCCGGGAGTGGGTAATTTGCGCGCCTGCTGCCTTCCTTGGATGTGGTAGCCGTTTCTCAGGCTCCCTCTCCGGAATCGAACCCTGATTCCCCGTCACCCGTTACGACCATGGTAGGCGCATAACCTACCATCGACAGTTGATAAGGCAGACACTTGAAGGATACGTCGCCGGGACGAGCCCGTGCGATCAGCCCAAAGTTATACAGAGTCACCACGTTCAACGGACACAAGGCCCGATTGATTTTGGTCTAATAAAAGCGCTCGTTCCCGAAGGTCGGAGCTCTGCTGCATGTATTAGCTCTAGAATTGCCACAGTTATCCAAGTAACTAAGTACGATCCAAGGAACCATAACTGATTTAATGAGCCATTCGCGGTTTCGCCATAATACGGCCTGTACTTAGACATGCATGGCTTAATCTTTGAGACAAGCATATGATTACTGGCAGGATCAACCAGGTATTCTCTCGAACTCTCTCATGTTTCTCCGTTTCAGGAAAAAGCCTTTCCACCATCGAGGGACCCCCACCATCAAAGGGCCCCTGTATTTGATATTGCCCCAGAAATATTGCCATAAAATAAAATACGAAACGTCGCACTCTCGGCAGACGGTTCTCGACTCACCACGTCCCGCGCTGCATATTGCAGCGGGGCGAGGAAACAACAAGGGTAGAAAAGGACGACAAGCGAGTAGAGTTGGCCACGCGCACGGCATTCAACTCACACCCACCCGCAGCCCGATGCTACGATCACAATATGCACCATATTCCCACAGAAATAATTTCCGCGATGGAGCGGCACGGCACGGGGGCCGGACCACTCGCAGAGAAGCTGAGACGTGAGGGAAGCAGGCCAGACTAGCAGACACTGTGATCCACCAGCTGAACCCTAGGAGCACAGACACTGTGCCCCATATATAAGGCGCAGAACAGCAACTACTACCAACCCAAAACCAGTTCCGACGTTCCCCCTCCGCTTTCTCGTCGGCGCGTTTCCCCCACTACGGGAGGAAAAAAAAAAACCTCTGACCTACAACCTGTTTTAGCCGAACGGGTGACGAGAGGTGGTCCGTTTGCCGTACTTTGTACTTTGAAACTCGTTCGGACTTAGAAAAAAGTCGGGACTCTGAAATTCGTTCGGACTCTGACATATTTTTTGAAATTTTCGTTGGTTTGTTTTGACAACTTATGAACGTAAAAAGCAAACTTTCACATTAAAAAACAATTTTTTCTACATTCAAATTACTCCATAAAGAAATAAAATAATGCAAAGAACATTTGTTGACTGCTTTTTATTATTTAAGTGTCGTAATTATTAAATTAAATCCACTTTAGAAACGGTCGTTACGGCCACTGCAAGAGTTGGGTTTGTTTTGAAAACTTTCGATCGTAAAACGCAAACTATCACAATTAAATACAATTATTTCTACATTCAAATTACTCAATTAAGAAATAAAATAATTCAAAGAACGTTTGTTGACTGCTTTTTCTTATTTAATTTTCGGAATTATTAATGAAAACTTACATTACAAACTTGCATTACGGCCTCGGACAGAGTGCGGTTTGTTTGAAAACTTACGAACATGAAAAGCAAACTTTCACCATTAAAAACAATTTTTTCTACATTCAAATTACTCAATTAAGAAATAAAATAAAGCAAAGAACACTTGTTGACTGCTTTTTATTATTTAAGTGCCGTAATTATTAAATTAAATCCACTTTAGAAACGGTCGTTACGGCCACTGCAAGAGTTGGGTTTGTTTTGAAAACTTTCGATCGTAAAACGCAAACTATCACAATTAAATACAATTATTTCTATATTCAAATTACTCAATTAAGAAATAAAATAATTCAAAGAACGTTTGTTGACTGCTTTTTCTTATTTAATTTTCGGAATTATTAATGAAAACTTACATTACAAACTTGCATTACGGCCTCGGACAGAGTGCGGTTTGTTTGAAAACTTACGAACATGAAAAGCAAACTTTCACCATTAAAAACAATTTTTTCTACATTCAAATTACTCAATTAAGAAATAAAATAAGCAAAGAACACTTGTTGACTGCTTTTTATTATTTAAGTGTCGTAATTATTAAATTAAATCCACTTTAGAAACGGTCGTTACGGCCACTGCAAGAGTTGGGTTTGTTTTGAAAACTTTCGAGCGTAAAACGCCAACTATCACAATTAAATACAATTATTTCTACATTCAAATTACTCAATTAAGAAATAAAATAATTCAAAGAACATTTGTTGACTGCTTTTTCTTATTTAATTTTCGGAATTATTAATGAAAACTTACATTACAAACTTGCATTACGGCCTCGGACAGAGTGCGGTTTGTTTGAAAACTTACGAACATGAAAAGCAAACTTTCACCATTAAAAACAATTTTTTCTACATTCAAATTACTCAATTAAGAAATAAAATAAAGCAAAGAACACTTGTTGACTGCTTTTTATTATTTAAGTGTCGTAATTATTAAATTAAATCCACTTTAGAAACGGTCGTTACGGCCACTGCAAGAGTTGGGTTTGTTTTGAAATCTTTCGAGCGTAAAACGCCAACTATCACAATTAAATACAATTTTTTCTACATTCAAATTACTCAATTAAGAAATAAAATAATTCAAAGAACATTTGTTGACTGCTTTTTCTTATTTAATTTTCGGAATTATTAATGAAAACTTACATTACAAACTTGCATTACGGCCTCGGACAGAGTGCGGTTTGTTTGAAAACTTACGAACATGAAAAGCAAACTTTCACCATTAAAAACAATTTTTTCTACATTCAAATTACTCAATTAAGAAATAAAATAAAGCAAAGAACACTTGTTGACTGCTTTTTATTATTTAAGTGTCGTAATTATTAAATTAAATCCACTTTAGAAACGGTCGTTACGGCCACTGCAAGAGTTGGGTTTGTTTTGAAATCTTTCGAGCGTAAAACGCCAACTATCACAATTAAATACAATTTTTTCTACATTCAAATTACTCAATTAAGAAATAAAATAATTCAAAGAACACTTGTTGACACTTTTGACACATTTAATTGACAGAAAAACTATGTTTGAATTCGATTCAAAATGAACGTTACGGTCTCGCCAAATGCAGGGATGCATTTAAAACATTTATGCAAGTAAACTCTTATATGTTTCGAATATGATTGTTTCATGATTAATTTAGTATACCCCTTGCATAGAGGTTTCCAAAAATGTATTACAGTGCCAATATCACTCATTCATTTCATTACCACACTTGAAAAGCATTTATATGTGTCGACATTTGGACAACACAGCATTGAATGCTATCTTGAAGATTAAAACTTTACTGGTCTATTTCACTACTATTTTGTCATTGTTTTCAGGTTCTAGGGACAAAGATCTTTCTTTTGATGTATGACACTCCCAATTTAAGTGTGTATTTGAGCTACCAGCTGAAATTTCAGTTTTTATTTATCGACCCATGCTGAACCCTTTAAAAAGCAAAAATTCACATCTCTGGGCCTGTTTGCTGTTTTAAATTTCTGTTTTTTGCTACACACATGCACCTTGCCAGACACAACTTTTAAGACCCCCCATGGCACAGGTGTATGCATATTTTAAAATCCAGGCCTGTTTATGTGTCAAATTGACCGCAGACGGGGTTCGCCATGTTAAAACACACATCTGGACCCAAATCTGTTTGGGGGCATATTTTGTGAAAACCCTTGGTGTTATCAGTTTCTCCTCTCGAATACCTTTGTTTTGATATATGACACTCCCAAATTAAGTGTGTATTTGAGCTACCAGCTGAAATTTCAGTTTTATTTATCGACCCATGCTGAACCCTTTAAAAAGCAAAAAATTCACATCTCTGGGCCTGTTTGCTGTTTTAAATTTCTGTTTTTTGCTGTGCACACATGCACCTTGCCCAGACACAACTTTTAAGACCCCCCATGGCACAGGTGTATGCATATTTTAAAATCCAGGCCTGTTTATGTGTCAAATTCAACCGCAGACGGGGTTCGCCATGTTAAAACACACATCTGGACCCAAATCTGTTTGGGGGCATATTTTGTGAAAACCCTTGGCGGTTTCAGTATCTCCTCTCGAATACCTTTGTTTTGATATATGACACTCCCAAATTAAGTGTGTATTTGAGCTACCAGCTGAAATTTCAGTTTTTATTTATCGACCCATGCTGAGCCCTTTAAAAAGCAAAAATTCACATCTCTGGGCCTGTTTGCTGTTTTAAATTTCTGTTTTTTGCTGTGCACACATGCACCTTGCCCAGACACAACTTTTAAGACCCCCCATGGCACAGGTGTATGCATATTTTAAAATCCAGGCCTGTTTATGTGTCAAATTCAACCGCAGACGGGGTTCGCCATGTTAAAACACACATCTGGACCCAAATCTGTTTGGGGGCATATTTTGTGAAAACCCTTGGCGGTTTCAGTTTCTCCTCTCGAATACCTTTGTTTTGATATATGACACTCCCAAATTAAGTGTGTATTTGAGCTACCAGCTGAAATTTCAGTTTTTATTTATCGACCCATGCTGAGCCCTTTAAAAAGCAAAAATTCACATCTCTGGGCCTGTTTGCTGTTTTAAATTTCTGTTTTTTGCTGTGCACACATGCACCTTGCCCAGACACAACTTTTAAGACCCCCCATGGCACAGGTGTATGCATATTTTAAAATCCAGGCCTGTTTATGTGTCAAATTCAACCGCAGACGGGGTTCGCCATGTTAAAACACACATCTGGACCCAAATCTGTTTGGGGGCATATTTTGTGAAAACCCTTGGCGGTTTCAGTATCTCCTCTCGAATACCTTTGTTTTGATATATGACACTCCCAAATTAAGTGTGTATTTGAGCTACCAGCTGAAATTTCAGTTTTTATTTATCGACCCATGCTGAGCCCTTTAAAAAGCAAAAATTCACATCTCTGGGCCTGTTTGCTGTTTTAAATTTCTGTTTTTGCTGTGCACACACTGCACCTTGCCCAGACACAACTTTTAAGACCCCCCATGGCACAGGTGTATGCATATTTTAAAATCCAGGCCTGTTTATGTGTCAAATTCACCGCAGACGGGGTTCGCCATGTTAAAACACACATCTGGACCCAAATCTGTTTGGGGCATTTTTGTGAAACTCCTGGGTGTTATCAGTTTCTCCTCTCGAATACCTTGTTTTGATATATGACATCCAATTAAGTGTGTATTGAGCTAACAGCTGAAATTTCAGTTTTTACTTTATCGACATGCTTGAATGTTCTTTGAAAAAGCAAAATTCACATCTCTGTGCTGTATTTCTTTTTAAATTGATTACTGAATTTTTTGCTATGACACATGCACCTTGCCAACACAAACTTTTAAGAACCCCCATGGCACAGGTCCGATGCATATTTTAAATCCAGGCTGTTATGTTGTCAAATTAACCAGACGTTCGCCATGTTAAAAACACATCGGACCCAAATTCTGTTATGGGGGCATTTTTGTGAAACTGGTGTTATCAGTTCTCCTCTCGAATACCTTTGTTTTGATATTGAAGTTCCAATTAAGTTTATTTGAAGCTACCAGCTAAATTCAGTTTTTTATCACTGCTGGCCTAAAGCAAATTAACTGGCGTTGTTTTTAAATCGTTTTATTTTCAACATCACTGCAGACACAATAATAAGACACGTCATGGCAAGTGTGTTATGCATATTTTTACAATTAGTGTTTATGTAAATTAAGAAGTTTGCTTTCAATCGAAAGTTTTCAAAACCTGGGCGTATCAGTTTTTAATCTTTTTTTGATATTGACACTAAATAATGTTTTTGAATATACTTAATTTATTTTATTTATAATGTGAGCCTTTAAAAACAAAACACTCTGGCCGTGCGTTTTAAATTTTTTTAAATATTCGAAAATTAAACAGCACAGTGTTGTATTTATAGGTTTGTGTAAAAAAGAAGGGTTGCATGTTAAAAACAACCCATCTGTGGGCAATTTGTAATTGTTTCATATTCCTTCAATACCGTTGTTTTTGATTATATGACACTCCTAAATTAAGTGTGTATTTGAGCACATTTTTGAAATTGTGCAGTTTTTATTTATCGACCATTGCTGAGCCCTTTAAAAAGCAAAAATTCACATCTCGGGCCTGTTTGCTGTTTTAAATTTCTGTTTTTGCTTGCACACATGCACCTTCCCAGACACAACTTAAGACCCCATGGCACAGGTGTATGCATATTTTTAATCAGGCTGTTTATGTGTCAAATTGACCGCAGACGGGTCGCCATGTTTAAAACACATCTGGACCCAAATCTGTTTGGGGCATATTTTGTGAAAACCCTGCGGTGTTTCAGTTCTCCTCTCGAATACCTTTGTTTTGATATATGAAAGTTCCAATTTAAGTGTGTATTTAAGCTATTTAAGCTATAAAATTTGAAATTGGGGCAGTTTGTTTACGTTTCATTAACAGCGCAAGAATGTATTAAAATCGAGTTTATTTCAACAATATCATGAATAAAATGAACAAAATTAGCTTGCAAGTGTGTAACGTATATTTTTATTTCTTAATTGAGTGTTTTATATTCAGAAAAAAACATTTTTAAATAAGAAAGTTTGCTTTTTATAATCACACAAAGTTTACATAACAAACCGCCGAGGCCGTACCGATCCTTCTAAAGACATTTATTTGATAATTTCGACAATTAACAATAAAAAGCAGTAAACAAATGTTCTTTGAATATTTTATTTCTTAATTGGTAATTGTTTGTCGAAAAATTGTTTTAAATGTGAAAGTTTGCTTTTTATCTTTGTAAGTTTCCAAAACAAACACACTCTTGCAGTGGCCGTACGACCGTTTCTAAAGTGATTTAATTTAATAATTACGACACTTAAATAATAAAAAGCAGTCAACAAGTGTTCTTTGCTTTATTTTATTTCTTAATTGAGTAATTTGAATGTAAAAAATTGTTTTTAATGGTGAAAGTTTGCTTTTCATGTTCGTAAGTTTTCAAACAAACCGCACTCTGTCCGAGGCCCGTAATGCAAGTTTGTAATGTAAGTTTTCATTAATAATTCCGAAATTAAATAAGAAAAAGCAGTCAACAAATGTTCTTTGAATTATTTTATTTCTTAATTGAGTAATTTGAATGTAGAAAAATTGTTTTTAATGGTGAAAGTTTGCTTTTCATGTTCGTAAGTTTTCAAACAAACCGCACTCTGTCCGAGGCCCGTAATGCAAGTTTGTAATGTAAGTTTTCATTAATAATTCCGAAAATTAAATAAGAAAAAGCAGTCAACAAATGTTCTTTGAATTATTTTATTTCTTAATTGAGTAATTTGAATGTAGAAAAATTGTATTTAATTGTGATAGTTTGCTTTTTATCTTTGTAAGTTTCCAAACAAACACAACTCTTGCAGTGGCCGTAACGACCGTTTCTAAAGTGGATTTAATTTAATAATTACGACACTTAAATAATAAAAAGCAGTCAACAAGTGTTCTTTGCTTTATTTTATTTCTTAATTGAGTAATTTGAATGTAGAAAAAATTGTTTTTAATGGTGAAAGTTTGCTTTTCATGTTCGTAAGTTTTCAAACAAACCGCACTCTGTCCGAGGCCCGTAATGCAAGTTTGTAATGTAAGTTTTCATTAATAATTCCGAAAATTAAATAAGAAAAAGCAGTCAACAAATGTTCTTTGAATTATTTTATTTCTTAATTGAGTAATTTGAATGTAGAAAAAATTGTATTTAATTGTGATAGTTTGCGTTTTACGCTCGAAAGTTTTCAAAACAAACCCAACTCTTGCAGTGGCCGTAATGACCGTTTCTAAAGTGGATTTAATTTAATAATTACGACACTTAAATAATAAAAAGCAGTCAACAAATGTTCTTTGAATTATTTTATTTCTTAATTGAGTAATTTAAATCGATAAAAAATCGTTTCTAACTAAGAATGTTTGGTGTTTTGTGCTCAATACTTTTCAAAACAAATCAGCGAAAATGTCGAAAAATATGTCAGAGTCCGAACGAATTTCAGAGTCCCGACTTTTTTCTAAGTCCGAACGAGTTTCAAAGTACAAAGTACGGCAAACGGACCACCTCTCGTCACCCGTTCGGCTAAAGCAGGTTGTAGGTCCAGAGGTTTTTTTTTTTCCTCCCGTAGTGGGGGAAACGCGCCGACGAGAAAGCGGAGGGGGAACGTCGGAACTGGTTTTGGGTAGGTAGTAGTTGCTGTTCTGCGCCTTAATAGGGGGTAGATGGTTGGCAATGAAGCGTGCGGCGTGTCGTTCCTACCCAAGAATTACGCGTTGCCCCCCCGCGCGTTGGACGAAAACCGAAATGGCAAGTCGGTTGATGCGATGATGGTGCACATCGCGGAATTGAATTGAAATGAAAAGTCGGTCGTTGGCAAGCCGGACTTGGAAATATGTTGGGACTCTAAAATTGAAATGACAGTTCGGTTGGTGCGATGGTTCGCAAGCCGAATCGGAGAAATATGAACCGGGCGTGCGGTCGGATTCCTGCGGCCTCTCCCTCAGCAGGAACGCCGTACGCCCTCTTTACGGAGGAATACTACTAATAACTTAAGGGAGGGTATGGACACCGGCGCACAAGTTAAGAATCCATTCTTTACGCGCTCGCAGCAAAACGCGAAACCACGAAATGACGGTTTTTGCCGTATTCGTTTCGCGGTTACGTTTTCGAAAATGAATTATTTGTTGAACTTGAATAATTAGTTGTTTTGAGGGACTTAGCCGGAATTTCACGATTTCGCTGTCATGTTCAATTTTTCTAAGTGCGACTTTGAGGACTTAGCCGATATTTCATGATTTCGCTGTGCATGTTAAATTTTTCTAAGTGCGACTTTTTGAGGGACTTAGCCGGAATTTCACGATTTCGCTGTTTCATGTTCGAAATTTTTCTAAGTGCCGACTTTTTGAGGGACTTAGCCGATATTTCATGATTTCGCTGTGGCATGTTAAATTTTTCTAAGTGCAGACTTTTTGAGGGACTTAGCCGAATTTCACGATTTCGCTGTTTCATGTTCGAAATTTTTCTAAGTGCCGACTTTTTGAGGGACTTAGCCGGAATTTCACGATTTCGCTGTTTCATGTTCGAAATTTTTCTAAGTGCCGACTTTTTGAGGGACTTAGCCGATATTTCATGATTTCGCTGTGGCATGTTAAATTTTTCTAAGTGCAGACTTTTTGAGGGACTTAGCCGATATTTCACGATTTCGCTGTTTCATGTTCGAAATTTTTCTAAGTGCCGACTTTTTGAGGGACTTAGCCGATATTTAACGATTTCGCTGTTTCATGTTCGAAATTTTTCTAAGTGCCGACTTTTTGAGGGACTTAGCCGGAATTTCACGATTTCGCTGTGGCATGTTCGAAATTTTTCTAAGTGCCGACTTTTTGAGGGACTTAGCCGATATTTCATGATTTCGCTGTGGCATGTTAAATTTTTCTAAGTGCAGACTTTTTGAGGACTTAGCCGGAATTTCACGATTTCGCTGTTCATGTTCGAAATTTTTCTAAGTGCCGACTTTTTGAGGGACTTAGCCGATTCATGTTGTTGGCATGTTAAATTTTTTAAGTCAGACTTTTAGATAGGAATTTCACGATTCGGTGTTGCGTTTTCTTCAAAGTCAGGCATTATCAGAGCTACACGGTGGAATTGGCGACGGGCGGGCGTCGTAATTTGAACCGCAGTCAAGTGACGATGGATGTTTTCAAAATTATTTTTATTGAACAATTTAAGTTAACTAATCTCTTAAAACTAATCGGTTTAAATTATTTGTCTTGTGAATGTACGAGGCATAATTGTCTGTGTCCTAAGGAGGCTGGAAATATGTAAGTCAGTGGTCTGTTTAATTGGTTATTAAAATTGGTTAATTAAGTAATTTTTAATAAAGAATTTCACGATTTCGGTGTTATGCGTTTTCTTCAAAGTCAGGCATTATCAGAGTACACGGTGGCAATTGGTGACGGGCGTCGTAATTTGAACCGCAGTCAAGTGACGATGGATGTTTTCAAAATTATTTTTATTGAACAATTTAAGTTAACTAATCTCTTAAAACTAATCGGTTTAAATTATTTGTCTTGTGAATTACGAGGCATAATTGTCTGTGTCCTTAAGGAGGCTAGAAATAGAAAGTCAGTAGTCTGTTTAATTATTCAATTAGGTTATTAAAATTGGTTAATTAAGTAATTTTTAATAAAGAATTTCACGATTTCGGTGTTATGCGTTTTTCTTCAAAGTCAGGCATTATCAGAGCTACACGGTGGCAATTGGCGACGGGCGGGCGTCGTAATTTGAACCGCAGTCAAGTGACGATGGATGTTTTCAAAATTATTTTTATTGAACATTTAAGTTAACTAATCTCTTAAAACTAATCGGTTTAAATTATTTGTCTTGTGAATTACGAGGCATAATTGTCTGTGTCCTAAAGGAGGCTGGAAATAGTAAGTCAGTGTCTGTTTAATTGTATTAAAATTGGTTATTAAGTAATTTTTAATAAGAATTTCACGATTTCGGTGTTATGCGTTTTCTTCAAAGTCAGGCATTATCAGAGCTACACGGTGGCAATTGGCGACGGGCGGGCGTCGTAATTTGAACCGCAGTCAAGTGACGATGGATGTTTTCAAAATTATTTTTATTGAACAATTTAAGTTAACTAATCTCTTAAAACTAATCGGTTTAAATTATTTGTCTTGTGAATTACGAGGCATAATTGTCTGTGTCCTTAAGGAGGCTGAGAAATAGTAAGTCAGTAGTCTGTTTAATGGTTATTAAAATTGGTTATTAAGTATTTTTAATAAAAATTTAATTGTCGAATTGTTATCGTTTTTTCAAAAGTCAGGCATTATCAGAGTACACGTGCAATTGGTGACGGGGGCGTCGTAATTTGAACCGCAAGTTCAAGTGACGATGATGTTTCAAATTATTTTTATTATTACTAATTTAAAAAGGTTAATTATTCTTAAAACATAATCGGTCTTAGGTAAATTAGTTTGTTTGTGTGAATTTTAAAAGATTATTGTCCAATTTTATTTTACATTTTTGATGTAAATATTTATTGTCAATTAGTTACGATTTCTACTATGTTTAATTATTCAATTAGGTAATTTTTCTAATTGAAAAGTCTTTTAATTATTAAATTGGTTATTTAAAGTAATTTTTAATAGTTTTGTTATTTAAATAAGTTGAGTGAATTTCTTCCTTAAATTTTTTTAATTTACTTGTCAAGTTAAGATGGAATGTTTCAAATTATTTTTATTGAACAATTTAAGTTAACTAATCTCTTAAAACTAATCGGTTTAAATTATTTGTCTTGTGAATTACGAGGCATAATTGTCTGTGTCCTTAAGGAGGCTAGAAATAGAAAGTCAGTAGTCTGTTTAATTATTCAATTAGGTTATTTCTTAAAGTCTGTTACTTATTAAAATTGGTTAATTAAGTAATTTTTAATAAAAGATTTTAAAATAAGTTGAGTGAAATTTCATTCCTTAAATTTATTAAATTAATTTAAACAAATTTAAAAATATAAAATAATGTAATATTATTTGTTAATTTTACTAGTTTAGTTAACTAATCTCTTAAAAAAACTAATCCAGAATTTCACGATTTTCGGTTTGTTAATGGCGTGTTTCTTTCTTCAAAGTCAGGCATTATCAGAGCTACACGGTGGCAATTGGCGACGGGCGGGCGTCGTAATTTGAACCGCAGTCAAGTGACGATGGATGTTATCAAAATTATTTTTATTGCACAATTTAAGGTTTTTTAAACAATTCTTAGTATTTTTTTTACTAAATTTAATTTTTTTTACATTTTTGTTAATTTTTGGAATTTAACTTTTTAGATATTAGACTGCTTTAAAATATCAACCATGGTAACATGTTTTTAATATGTAGGATTTGCGAGCGCGCGGGTTTATTTAAGGTTATATTTAAGTGTATGGATACCAATTTTTAACTGTTTTTAAATTTTAATATTTATTTTTAATTTAAAAGATTCATTATCGCTTCTCGGCCTTTTGGCTAAGATCAAAGTGTAGTATCTGTTCTTATCAGCTTAATGTGTGATCCCTTTATCTTTTCGATTTAGGTTACATTGGGTTGTGTCCGAGCAGATATTGTGTGAAAGGAAGTCCCTACCATTCGTAGGCGACCCTTCTCGCTTGACTGTTGGCTCGCTCTTTTGTGACGCATTGTATGTTTGTGTGTGTGTTTGATCGTGCTTGTGAGAGCGATTTCTCCTTTTGATATAAATTTTTTCCCTTTTTTCTTTCCCGGGGCACAGCTCGATCCTTGTGCGTTTGGCTCGCCGAAAACCCGGGATTAATTTTTCCCTTTCTAACACCGTGGTGCTGCTTGATGGAAATTAAACCTACCTTAGGGCAGTATCCCCCTTGTTTGTTTTTTGTTGATGTTTTTTCGTGGGTGATTTTCTTTCTCCCCTAGGAGGGAGAACCTAGGGGAGCCCCACTGGTGTGCTTCTTTGGGAAGATTGACGCGCCCCCTGGTGCGGATTTCTTCTCGGGGAACCCCTGGCAGTACTGGTAGAGGTCAGCGCCTCCGGGATTAGCGCTCTACCGGTGCGAAAGGCTCGTTCTCGCCTGGTTTTTTCCGCCAGGCTTGGGTCCAGCCTCCCCAGTTTTTTTGCCCCTCAGCGCCCCGACCCAGTTTTTTCCATTTTTTGCTTCGGTGGCGAGTAAGCGCCACAAGGGAGGACTTTTTCCACTATGTGCTGACGTTCCCGACTTCTGCCAAGCTGTGTTCACCAGAGTTTTTGTGCCCTTTTCTGATGACCAAGTGTGTGTGCCCAAGTCTGATGAACAAGTGTTTGTACCATAGTCTGTCGTCCAAGTCCTGTGTTTCGTCCGTTTCCTGTGTTTGTGCCCAAGTCTGATGTTCAAGTCCTGTGTTTCGTCCGTTTCCCGTGTGTCGTCCTTTTCTTGTGTCATCATGTCCCTCCCGTGCTTGCGTCACCAGTGCCCCACCCAGTGATGAGAACTTTCATCCCCCTGGCAACCCCCCCGGTTGCCTCTCGCACCAGGGGCAAGACAGTTCCCCAAGACCCCCCAGTGACACCACCGGGTGCCCCACAGCCACCCCCTGTCACCATGGAACCTCCCTCGGACTCTGTTCCTGTCACCCACACTGCCTCCTCACCTGGACCCATGAACTCCCCCTCTTCGCCTCCCCTGGACGAAAACTGGAGCCTGGTCTTCTCCCGGTCCCTTTCCCAGAGGGCCAACTACTCAAGGTCCGAGACTCCCTTCTCGCTCCATTCCCTCCTCTGAGACGGAACAAGCCCAGAAGATCACCCTCCCAACACACGTCCCGGGATCCCCCCCTCTTCCTGCGACGCCTCCGGCCCTCCTCCCAGTTTGCCCAAGTTCTCCCTCTCCTTCCCCGGCCACTGCCCCAGGAATCAACACGAGTTGGAGCCTCGCCTTCAGCCCCTCCCTGAACCAGTCCAACCCTCTCCTCTCCTTCGAGGCCACGCTGGAGCTTAACGAGACCCGACCCAAGGGTGAAATGGTGTCCACAACACCGCTCAAGATCCCCACCCCACCACCTCCCATCACCCATGCCCAGGATGAGGGCACCAGTATGGCCCCCCAAACGGCCCCACCTGATTGGAGACCGATCTTGAGCCCCCCCCTTTTCCAGACGATGAAGTGTCCGCGAGAGGCCCCCTTCTTCGCCCCGCCGACCAGCCTTCCTCCACCCCCAATGAAGACCCAGTCTCCACCCCTGGAGGAGTCCGCCCTGGAGCCCCGAATCGCTACTAACACATCGCCCACTCCCGAGGAATCCTGGACTTGCGACTTCTGCGAGAGGAAATTCACCAAGGCCGCAGACTGTGATGCCCACCTCGCCGAGGTCCACCTCTTTGTGATGGAGTCGGACGATTCCCTGTCTCCTCCACCCACAGCCCCCGTTGCCTCCCCCACCAACCCCTCTTCCTCATCTGGCACCCGGTCGGATGCCACCCCAAAGGCCACCTCCTCACTTGGAGACACCACCCCTGTGGACCCTCCCACCTTCATCGCCAGACCAAAGGACAAGGCTTTCTCCTGCAGCGTCTGCGGCTGGAAATTCTCCAAGTACCCTGCCTTTCGTCGGCACAAGGCCACCCATAAACAAGGGACCCCCAACGCGCCCCCGGCCATCCTCCATGCCCCGACCAATCCTGGCCCTTCGTCGGCAACCACATTTGCCGGTGCCCTCAGTACCCACCCCAAGCGCCATCAGGCCCCACCTCCCAACAAGAAGGTCTTCCCGTGCAGCGTCTGCAAGGCCACACCATTTCCCGACGCCATGACGCGAGACCTCCATTTGGAGTTCGCCCACTCTGGGAAGACTGCCAGAGTGGTCATCCAGAGAGAGAGGATCTTCACCTCCAAATTCCACCGTGATCCCAATCCCGACCTTGGGACTCTCCCTGCTCGCGCTACTGGTGGTGCACCCAACGCCCCTGCCTTCCCACCCCCACCTGCTGCCCATGGCGATGTCGCTGCCGCAGCTCCCGATTCCCAAGACCTCTTCCAGAGTCGGAGGGCCCACAGCCGCAACCCACCTCCCAACCAGCCAACCACCGCCCCCCGGCGCGGCAGACCACCAGGAAGAGCCTCCGGCAACCACAAGCTGTCTGCCGCACGCTGTCCCGAGGAAGACCTGGATGATGCCCCCGTCGTCTGCACCAGGAAAGGGCAATCCCTCCACGTCTCCTTCCCGATGGCACGCACTCTCCTGTGCACAGAAGCGAGCTGCCCAAGTGTCTTCGCCAGCGGCACCTGGAACACCCTCCTCCAGTCCCTCAAGCGCCACCTCCGTCTTGACCACCACACCCCCATCTCTCACGTCAAGAAATGGTGCGCTGTCTGCCCAGCAGTCTGCCCGGAACGGATTTCCTTCCACCCCTGCTTCGCGAATCGGGACCCCACTTTCCTGCCGGAGGTCGACCTTGCTTTCAGGTGTGAGCTATGCTCATTCCAATGCCTGAACCGGCGCCAATTGCGAAACCACAGTGCTGCGCACAGGAATGAGGAACTGCGGGTCCCTCGCCGCCCTTTTGCCAGTGCCGACCTCCACCCCAACCGGAGAAGACGGGGACGGGACCTCCACTCCAGCCTCCAGCCCCCCGTACCACCACGTCCATCGGGCAGATCCAACCAAGTGAGGACAGCGCGCCCTGACAACCCTCGCTCTACCACCGAATGGGTTCGGTCAAACGCCGCCAGCAGTCAGCTGGACTGCGTCCCCGACCCCCTGCCCTTGTCCACGCATGAAGACAGCCCGCCACCCGCTGCCACCTCCCACCCTCCCCCTGTGCCTGCGCTGGCCGCACGCACAGGGACGATTGATGAGATGGCTGAGTGGATTGTGGAAGCTAACCTGCCCCCTCCTCCCAAGAGGAAGAAACGGCGTCGACGTAGAGCCCGCACCACCTCCTACTCCGACTCTGATGTTGACCCTGCTGTGATCGAGGAGATGCGCCGAAACGTCACCCCGAACCCCTCGTCTGCTTCCAGCGTGCCGCACTCCCCGTCTCAGGCCACATCCCCTTCTCAACTTCCCTCCTCTATGACGGACCAAGTGGCTGGACTGGTTGACCTACAACACCCGTCCACCCATCCTCCTTCACCCCCGCGTGAAGATGACGACCCTCTCCCACTGGACGACTTCATCCCCCACCTCAATGACCTCCTCGCCAGTGCCACGTCCCTCAGCGACTCTCGCTGGAGTGAATTTGAAGCCCTTTTGGATGAAATCACCACCAGGATTGGAGAAGTCGTCAACCTCCCACCTCCACGTGACGACACTGTGACCTCCCAGCCATCCACCACCGACGCCGGAGACCACCGCACTATCCAACGCCTGTACAAGCGGAACAGACGCCGTGCCATCCGGCTCATCACTGAAGGTGAGGGAACACGGTGCCACCTTGAGGGGAACACCATCACCAACCACTTCCAGAAGGTGTTTTCCCCCTCTGAATTCGACCAGTCAATCTTCTGCCAAGCCACAGGCCGCTCCACCGTCCCCATGGACCCCTTCTCCCCGGATGAGGTGAAAGCCCGCCTCTTCAAGTTCGAGAATTCTGCCCCTGGCCCTGACAGGATCTCCTACTCCCATTTGAAAGAGGCGGACCCTTCCTGCACCGCCATCGCCAAGGTCCTCAACGTCTGTCTGCGCGCCAAACGCATCCCATACCAATGGAAGACGTCGAGAACCATCCTCATCCACAAGAAGGGGAACCTAGACGACATCTCCAACTGGCGTCCGATCTCTCTCTGTGCCACGCTATACAAGCTCCTCACCGGATGCCTCGCCTCCCGCCTTACCACCTGGCTCTCCTGCGAGGGTGTGCTCTCAGACGCTCAGAAAGGGTTCCTCCCCTTTGATGGTACCTTCGAGCACCACTTCCTCGTCTCCAGGGAGATCCGTCGGACCAAGACCAGCGGTGAAGAGCTATGCATGGCACAGATCGACCTCGCCAACGCCTTCGGCTCCGTGCCCCACGCGGCCATTGACACCGCCCTTCTCACTGCGGGTGTTGGAGAGGATTTCACCCACCTGATCCACGACCTCTACTCCGGCACTTCCACCGAGTTCATCGCTGGCGATGGTCTCACTGACCGGCTAGAGGTCCGCAACGGGGTCCGGCAGGGTTGCCCCCTCTCCGGCCTCCTCTTCAACCTCGTGATTGACCCTCTGGTCCGGGGAATCCAAGACGCCGCCCCACCATCGGAGGACTTCTTCAGTGTGCTGGCCTTCGCCGACGACTTGCTGGTCCTAGGCAGATCACCTGACGAGCTCCAGTCTCTTCTGGACCTCCTTCCTTCCCTCTCCCGGCGCCTTGGCCTCTCCATCAACCCCGCAAAGTGCCGATCCATCCACCTTTCTGGAACCACTCCCCGAGGCCACCGGTCCACCGGCTTCCGTATCGACGACCAGCCCCTGGAGGTCATTCCCGACCACGTTCCTGCCTCCTTCCTCGGTACCCCTATTGGATTCCAACTGTTCCAGAATACCGAGGAAGTGGAGAAAATCCTCTCACTTGCCAAGAAGATCGGCGAGTCTTGCCTTGCCCCATGGCAGAGGATCGACGCTTTGAAGTCCTTCTTCTTCCCGACCCTCAACTTTGCCATGAGAACGGGCCAATTCTCAAAGGAACAGCTCCACCAGATTGACGACGAAGTTCGCAAATTCGTCAAGGTCACCCTCAACCTCGTCGGCCCAGCTTCCGCTGCCAGCAACCACTACATATACGGTGCATCGGATGCTGGTTGCCTTGGTCTCCCGTGCCTTGAGGATGAACACGACGTCGTCCTGGTGGACTCGGCCTTCAAGCTGCTGACCTCCAGGGACCCACGTGTCCGTAACATCGCCTGGTCCGACCTCGCGGACCAGATCGAAGCCAGGACCTCTTCTTTCAATTCCCGACCCGATGCCACCCCAGGCCAAGTCGAGGCCTTCCTGTCCGGATCGTGCGACCCGCCTTTCCACCGAGGGAGGAGCGATCTTTCCTCCACCTGGTCCGCGGCCCGCAACGCCTCCAGGAGACTGGCTGTTACCTGGAGCTGCCCGGAGTGGGGATCCATCTCCGCCACATTCCAAGAAAAGACCCTCCAGCCAGCCGACCGCAGGATGCTGCAGAGGTCCATCAAGACCGTCATCCGCTCCGAGCGTGCCCTGAAACTCCATGAATATCCCAGTCAGGGCATCGCGATGGAGTGTGTCGCCAACTCCAAGTGGGGAAACCAGTTCATCAGGACTGGAGAAAACATCCGGTTCTGTGACTGGCGATTCATCCACAAGGCTCGGCTAAACCTCTGCAGCCTCAACGCCCAGCGCCGATCCTCCCACCAAGAAGAGATCGACAAGTCCTGCCGACGATGTGGACACCACACCGAAAACCTCCACCACGTCGTCTCGACTTGCCGCCCTCTCCTCCACCTCCGGACCAAGAGACACGACGCTGTCCTTGACCGCCTCATCAAGGCCCGCCGCAGAGGCTTCCGCGTCATGGGACGCAACCAGGACGTCGACGGCTCCAGCCTTCGCCCTGACCTGGTCCTCACACAAGGAGACACTGCCATCCTCATTGACGTCGCCGTCCCCTATGAAAATAGACTGACGGCGTTCGCAAACACCCGACGTGACAAGGCCGCCAAGTACGTCCAGGTCTGCAACAACCTGCGACGTACTTTCGCCAATGTACATAATGAGGCCATCATCGTCGGAGCCCTCGGATCGTGGGATAGGGCGAATGACAAGGTCCTCCGCAAATTTGTCAACAAGCGGTTCGCCAATAAATTGCGGAGGCTCATTTGCACTGATGTCCTGTCCCACACGTGCGACATCTTCCACCAGCACGTCCGGGGGAGTCTCCCTGACCAGGCCAGGTACATCCACCCCAGTCTCCGAGCCGCCGACGCCACCACTGACCTCCCTGCTCAAGCCCCGTGCCCCACCGGCACCAGTGCCCCGCACCCTAGGAGCCACCCCAGCCCCTGCCCGGCTGCTGAAACTGCCCGCCCGCCCCGACAGACCACCGTCTGCCACCAAGTTCCACCAGCCCCGGACAGGGAGGATGACGGACCACCCTCCTCTTTTGATGCGCGTTTCCAGCGCATCATGGATGAGGCCATCCACAACCCCACCCCACAGACTCTCGATTTGCCACATTTCCCCCCGTGTATTGACTCTCCTTCGGACTTTTCACCTCCGTCTGATGGCCCCATGCCCGGCCTGCCCCCTGTCTGTGCATTCCTCCCGACTGGGGAGAGGGCACCCCCCCAATCCTCAATGTAAAAATCCACCTCCCCATGTATGCGTTTCCTCCGCCTGTGGAGAGGGCGCGGCCCCCCGCTTCAAATGTATATACCTTTTTTGTTTTCCAATAAACGCTGATCGGCAGTGATTTTATGGAGGCATGTCCCCCCCTTAACAGCAGTTCACTTACTGCTCTTAACTTTTTCCCCTTCACTGATACCCTCCAAGACCTCAACAGTAGGCACGCTTCACCTAAACTCCTCCTCCTCTATTCTCTCCATCCCTTTACTAAACATGCCGAAATAAAAAATCTGTTCTTATCAGCTTAATATCTGATACGGTATCTATTCGATACCTTCGATATTAAACTAATTTTTGTAACAGGGTTTGTGTAGGGCATTTATGTCCGCCAAGCCATGGGTTCACGAGTCGTTGCACTACAGACTCGAAGGGCCCAAAATAATAAATAATAGTAGATCACACCACATACACACTTTCCAATGCAATATAATTTGTTGAACCCTCTGAGGGATAAGCAAATTAACTGAAGTGTAAACTTGTTTTCTCTGCAAGAGATTTAAGCTACAATTTTTAAAATGCACAAATACCTAACATTTATTGTTAGATAGGTATTGTTTCCTTGTTCTTACAGGCAACAATGATACAATTAACCTTTTTTCTTTCTTTTTATTGCTTTAATTAAAATTGGGTTATTCGAATTACTTGAATGTCTGAACTATTCAATATATTAATTTAAACCTATTTCTTTCGGAGCTTTGACACAGCCCATTATGTCTCGTAATTTGTGCATTTTAAAATATAATAATTATAAATATTTATCCATAAATATTTATTCAGTTTTATTACTATTCAGTATATTAATTTAACCTATTTCTACCTCCTTTCGGAGCTTTGACACAGCCAATTATGTCTCGTAATTTGTGCATTTTAAAATATAATAATTATAAATATTTATCCATAAATATTTATTTAGTTTTATTACTATTCAGTATATTAATTTAACCTATTTCTACCTCCTTTCGGAGCTTTGACACAGCCAATTATGTCTCGTAATTTGTGCATTTTAAAATATAATAATTATAAATATTTATCCATAAATATTTATTTAATTTTATTACTATTCAGTATATTAATTTAACATATTTCTACCTCCTTTATTACTATTCAGTATAAAAAAAATTCAGTATATTAAAATTATGGCGCGAAACGACAAAATCTTAAGTTTTTATAATGATATTTACAATACAGATCCAATTATAAACTTCACTTTGAATATGTAGATGGCGCCATGAATAATAATTTCAAGCTTTGAACCTGAGAAGCACCAGGGTTCAGTAGCTCAGTGGATATGGCGTTCTCAAGTCTGATAAGTCTCAAGTCTGTTAATTTATCCATAAATATTTATTTAGTTTTATTACTATTCAGTATATTAATTTAACCTATTTCTACCTCCTTTCGGAGCTTTGACACAGCCAATTATGTCTCGTAATTTGTGCATTTTAAAATATAATAATTATAAATATTTATCCATAAATATTTATTTAGTTTTATTACTATTCAGTATATTAATTTAACCTATTTCTACCTCCTTTCGGAGCTTTGACACAGCCAATTATGTCTCGTAATTTGTGCATTTTAAAATATAATAATTATAAATATTTATCCATAAATATTTATTCAGTTTTATTACTATTCAGTATATTAATTTAACATATTTCTACCTCCTTTATTACTATTCAGTATAAAAAAAATTCAGTATATTAAAATTATGGCGCGAAACGACAAAATCTTAAGTTTTTATAATGATATTTACAATACAGATCCAATTATAAACTTCACTTTGAATATGTAGATGGCGCCATGAATAATAATTTTAAGCTTTGAACCTGAGAAGCACCAGGGTTCAGTAGCTCAGTGGATATGGCGTTCTCAAGTCTGATAAGTCTCAAGTCTGTTAATTTATCCATAAATATTTATTTAGTTTTATTACTATTCAGTATATTAATTTAACCTATTTCTACCTCCTTTCGGAGCTTTGACACAGCCAATTATGTCTCGTAATTTGTGCATTTTAAAATATAATAATTATAAATATTTATCCATAAATATTTATTTAGTTTTATTACTATTCAGTATATTAATTTAACATATTTCTACCTCCTTTCGGAGCTTTGACACAGCCAATTATGTCTCGTAATTTCTTATAATCTCTTCTTGTAATAAATCTCGAAATAAAAAAAATATTAAAAATGAAAAAACTTGTGTGATTTGTTTTTGGAAGATTAAGAAGTATATAATGAAAAACATTCTTTGTTTAATTCATTTTATTTGTGGAGGTATGAATAAAAGTTTGTGAAAAATTTTTAACATTATGGGCGTTCAACTTTGACTGTGTATATCTCAACAAAAAATGCAAATGACTTAATTTTCTTTTGGATCTGTTGTATTTTGCAGATGATAAACATTTTATATAAAAAATTGGACGGCGGGCGTCGTAATTTGAACGCAGTCAAGTGACGATGGATGTTATCAAAATTATTTTATGAGCATTAGGTTTTTTAAACATTCTTAGTATTTTTTTTACTAAATTTAATTTTTTTTACATTTTTGTTAATTTTTGGTCAGTGACGATGGATGTTTTCAAATTATTTTTATTGAACAATTTAAGTTACTAATCTCTTAAAACTAATCGGTTTAAATATTTGTCTGTGAATTACGAGGCATAATTGTCTGTGTCCTAAAGGAGGCTGGAAATAGTAAGTCAGTGGTCTGTTTAATTGGTTATTAAAATTGGTTAATAAGTAATTTTAATAAAGGATTTTTTGGCGAATGTTATGCGTTTTCTTCAAGTCAGGCATTATCAGATCACACGATGGCAATTGGCACGGCGGGCGTCGTAATTTGAACCGCAGTCATGACGATGGATGTATCAAAATATTTTATTGAGCAATTAAGGTTTTTTAAACAATTCTTAGTATTTTTACTAATTAAATTTTTTTTACATTTTGTTAATTTTGGTCAAGTGACGATGGATGTTTTCAAAATTATTTTTATTGAACAATTTAAGGTTTTTAAACAATTCTTAGTATTATTTTTACTAAATTTAATTTTTTTACATTTTTGTTAATTTTTGGTCAAGTGACGATGGATGTTTTCAAATTATTTTATTGAAAATTTAAGTTAACTAATCTCTTAAACTAATCGGTTTAAATTATTTGTCTGTTTGAATTACAGGCATAATGTCTGTGTCCTTAAGGAGGCTAGAATAGAAAGTCAGTAGTATGTTTATTATTCAATTAGGTTATTTCTTAAGTCTGTTACTTATTAAAATTGGTTAATTATATTTATAAATTTAATTTTTTTTACATTTTTTGTTAATTTTTGGTCAAGTGACGATGGATGTTTTCAAAATTATTTTTATTGAACAATTTAAGGTTTTTTAAACAATTCTTAGTATTTTTTTTACTAAATTTAATTTTTTTTACATTTTTGTTAATTTTTGGTCAAGTGACGATGGATGTTTTCAAAATTATTTTTATTGAACAATTTAAGTTAACTAATCTCTTAAAACTAATCGGTTTAAATTATTTGTCTTGTGAATTACGAGGCATAATTGTCTGTGTCCTTAAGGAGGCTAGAAATAGAAAGTCAGTAGTCTGTTTAATTATTCAATTAGGTTATTTCTTAAGTCTGTTACTTATTAAAATTGTTAATTAAGTAATTTTAATAAAAGATTTTAAAATAAGTTGAGTGAAATTTCATTCCTTAAATTTATTAAATTAATTTAAACAAATTTAAAATATAAATAATGTAATATTATTTGTTAATTTTACTAGTTTAGTTAACTAATCTCTTAAAACTAATCCAGAATTTCACGATTTCGGTGTTATGCGTTTTCTTCAAAGTCAGGCATTATCAGAGTTACACGGTGGCAATTGGTGACGGGGTCGTAATTTCGTAACCGCAGTCAAGTGACGATGGATGTTTTCAAAATTATTTTTATTGAACAATTTAAGTTAACTAATCTCTTAAAACTAATCGGTTTAAATTATTTGTCTTGTGAATTACGAGGCATAATTGTCTGTGTCCTAAAGGAGGCTGGAAATAGTAAGTCAGTAGTCTGTTTTAATTGGTTATTAAAATTGGTTAATTAAGTAATTTTTAATAAAAGGAGTTTTTTGGCGAATGTTATGCGTTTTTCTTCAAAGTCAGGCATTATCAGAGCTACACGTGGCAATTGGCGACGGGCGGGCGTCGTAATTTGAACCGCAGTCAAGTGACGATGGATGTTATCAAAATTATTTTTATTGAACAATTTAAGTTATTTTTTAAAACTAATTCTTTAATTTTTTCTTTGAATTAAATTAATTGTCTGTTTAAAGATTAATTGTAATCGTTTTGTTTAATTGTTATATAAATGCTAATTAATAATAATAAACATGGAAATGTTTTTTAATAGTAGGATTATAAGCAGATGGCGACGCGGGGTATAATAACATAATAATATTATAAAAATTATTTATTAGCCATTATAAGATTTACTATAATATTTACCATAAATAATAAAATATAAAATTAATTAAAGTTCACATTCCTAATGTAGATGGCGCCATGGATATTCGTGCTGGTCACATGACTTGGGTATCACATGACTTGGTGCTCTCATGATATACCTAAGCGGGTCCTGAAATAATATAATCAAATATATATAGGGCGTTCTTCAACGTCATTTAGAACAACGATAAGTAAATGAATGATTAAAAAGATTAATAATTTCATTATTGAGTTAGTAATATTTTTAACGCGGTTGCAATGTGAATTGGGCAACAATGCAAATCGAAAATAAACTCTAACAATGGTATTAAGTAATCGAGAGTTATATCGTTGAACATTGTTGCACCTTGACTATGGATGGGTTTAGTTGCTTATTAACCTAAGATTTTCAACAAGATTTTCGAAGTACCAACTTTTTTGGGGACTTAGCCAAAATTATATATTAAATTATAAATTTAAAATTATTAATTTAATTATTACGGTTGCAAACTCGGGGGAAATGGGCGGAAGCAATTGCATTTAGTAGTGTAAAATATGAAATAGCTAACTTATTATAATGAATCCTAACTTATTGCAAATTTCGAAAATATTTACAAGTCCGAATTCAATACTAAATTCCAATTCGACAAGACGAGAAAATATGAAGTACTAAAACTTTTCTAAGTCCGAACGAGGAGTTATTTTCTAAGTTCGAAGTTACTTCTCGGCATGGATCAAAATAAAAACAACTGAATTAGTAAAATTAAAAAAAAATTTTAAAGTCCGAATTCAATACTAAATTCCAATTCGACAAGACGAGAAAATATGAAGTACTAAAACTTTTCCAAGTCGAACGAGGCGTTATTTTCTAAGTTCGAAGTTACTGCTCGGCATGGATCAAAATAAAAACAACTGAATTAGTAAAATTAAAAAAAAATTTCAAAGTCCGAATTCAATACTAAATTCCAATTCGACAAGACGAGAAAATATGAAGTACTAAAACTTTTCTAAGTTCGTTAAGGCGTTATTTTCTAAGTTCGAAGTTACTGCTCGGCATGGATCAAAATAAAAACAACTGAATTAGTATAATTTAAAAAAATTAAAAAATTTCAAAGTCCTCAATGAGACAAGACCAACGGATTAAAAAAAAATAAAAAAAAATGATTCATTGGTCTCTCCAACAAATCTCCCAGTCAGAGGATAAGTCTCAGTATATCGCAGTATGGTGGCTGCTCTAATACGTACAACACCCAGACTAGTACTAAAGTCTTTTACAGACGATTTGGCACCCGCGCATCGCACCCAGAGGGGTTGGATCTAGAGCAAAGGACGCACAAAATAGGCGTCCCGGAGAATGCTCCGGACCGGATAGGCCTCGTCGCCAGGGTAGCCTGCCACAGTCTGGACAGATGTACACCCCGGCTAAAGTTGCCCACCGACGCGCGTGG
>JAFNEN010003918.1:30000-36284 GCA_019343175.1 Oedothorax gibbosus
CCGGTGCGCCCCGCCCGCGAGGGAACGGGGATCCCGAATGCGGCCGACCTCCGCCGGCCTGTACTTTCATTTCGCCGCCGGGCTTATTCAAGACCCATTGACTCGCGCACATGTTAGACTCCTTGGTCCGTGTTTCAAGACGGGTCGGGTGGGTGACCGATCTACTCGCCGCAAACCGTCAATCACTCCCACGAGCCTCGCATCACCAACGGAGACGGAGCGATGCTTGCCACGAACTCGCTTCGTGCGAACGCACCTCTCAACGAACTCCTGCGAATGCTAGTATAGCTCGTTACGCAAGGAGGAGACGACGAAGCCCAGCCGGGCCTCTTTATTGCCACGGTCGGCGGACGGGCCGTCCTGCAAGATGGCTAACAACCGGCGACACACAAATGCACGCCTCCGGCCACCTGCCGTTTCTCGCTCTTAAGACCGTCCACCAACCGGTTGCGGCGTCCTTCGGATGGGAAACAAATGCGTCGGTTTGCCACGCAACGCTAGCCGAGCCGGCCCCCTCACGGGTACCATAATGCATGCCCAGCCTGCGACGCGACACCCCGACTGAATGATCCCACCACAGGATTTCGAGGGCCCACCCGTTTACCTCTAAGCAGTTTCACGTACTCTTGAACTCTCTCTTCAAAGTTCTTTGCAACTTTCCCTCACGGTACTTGTTTGCTATCGGTCTCACGGAAGTATTTAGCCTTAGGTGGAGTTTACCACCCGATTAAGGTTGCACTTCCAAGCAACCCGACTCCAAGGAGATCGCATCCGGATAGAACCTAGCAGCTATGGGCCTCGCACCCACTTTGGGCAACAGCCCCGGTCAAGGGGACTTGCTGCAGAGTCCGTCTCCGGCACGCTCACTCCTAAACGCCACATTTCCCCACGCCCTTGCGAGCGGGGGATTCGGCGCTGGGCTTCTCCCGGTTCACTCGCCGTTACTAAGGGAATCCCTGTTGGTTTCTTTTCCTCCGCTTATTTATATGCTTAAATTCAGCGGGTTATCTCGTCTGATCTGAGGTCGACATAGGGTATACTGCACGTGGCAGGAGTAATTCAGTAACGCGGACCCACTTCCACGCGGAGTCGGACGCGGCGACAAAAGGGAGGCGGAGTGACCACGCGCACGGTCACTCTTGAACACCCACACCGAAAGTCTCCGCATCACATCCAAGCGGCACCGAGCGAGCAGCGGAGTTGCCACGCACACGGCAACTCGACGCAAACCCTCTTCGAGGCACCTTTTCGGCACCGAGGAGCAGCGGAGTTGCCACGCACACGGGCAACTCGACGCAAACCCTCTTCGAGGCACCTTTTCGGCACCGAGCGAGCAGCGGAGTTGCCACGCACACGGCAACTCGACGCAAACCCTCTTCGAGGCACCTTTTCGGCACCGAGCGAGCAGCGGAGTTGCCACGCACACGGCAACTCAAACGCACACCCTCTCGAGGCACCTTAAATACTCCGTTAAACTGGCGAGCGTCTCGTCAATCGTCGTTCTTTGCATTGCACGCAGATCCATCCCACGGGGAGAGAAATATCCGTTCCCTCCGCCCAGACAGACATGCACCGCGGCAACGCTTCTTCGACAGGACGTAGAACACTCGTGAGATTTTAAACCGGCGACTGTGAAGTCGGAGCGGTCAATGGGAAGGAGAACCTTCCTCGGTAAGTCTTATCCGACCCTCAGACAGGCGAGGCCCCGGGCAGAACCCGAGGCCGCAATGCGCGTTCAAAAAGTTAATGCTCAATGTGTTCTGCAATTCACACCAAGTCTCGCAGCTGGCTGCGTTCTTCATCGACCCGTGAGCCGAGTGATCCACTGCTTAGAGTTGTCAGAGTTTTGATTCCCGCCCCGTCACCAGGGCGTTCATCGTATTGCGTTCAAAGAAAATGTTCAGGAACAACTACTCCCCGTAGGGGAAGCGGCCACCGACGAACCTTCAAGACTCCATGGTGCGTGCAATCCGGCTTAGGCCGGGCACTCCCTTGTCAGCGAGAAGGACATCGACTACTACCTCCCTTCCAGGGAATAGGACGCCGAGCGGGTTGCGGAGTTAGCCACGTGCACGGCAACTCGACGCAGAACACCACTCGAGGCATCGCAGCGCGTTCA
Source organism: Oedothorax gibbosus (assembly GCA_019343175.1). Taxonomy (NCBI): domain Eukaryota; kingdom Metazoa; phylum Arthropoda; class Arachnida; order Araneae; family Linyphiidae; genus Oedothorax; species Oedothorax gibbosus. Next base: position 32,120 of record JAFNEN010003918.1, read on the forward strand.
AAAACCCCATCATCCGAAGTCGCGGACGTCAACGTCAGGGGCCGACACCGAAAGTGCGGCGCGCCAGAGCGGGCGCGTCTCTTCAAACCTAGCCCCCGCGTCCTCGAGGGACGAGGGACCTCCCTCTTGCCGTCTCGCGGCCGGGAATCAGGTACACCATAGGTTCGGCGTCTTATATCCGTTCAAAGTGGCACTTTCGCCGGGCACCCTACTATGCCCGACTACCGGCACCGGTTTCTCGGCCCCATCCGGGCAGACGGAAGACCGAGGAGATTCACCTACTTCTCTCGCTCGCGACGAAAGGTTCGATAATGATCCACCCGCTGGTTCACCGACGGGTACCTTGTTACGACTTTTATTTCCTCTAAATAATCAAGTTCGGGCATCTTTTCGGCACGTCGGCTCGACCCGAAAGCCAAATCGACAGCCAATCCGAAGTCCTCACTAAAATATTCAATCGGTAATAGCGACGGGCGGTGTGGACAAGGGCCAGGGACCTAATCAACGCGAGATGATGACTCACGCTTACTAGAAATTCCTCGTTCATGGCGGATAATTGCAATCGCCAATCCCCAGCACGAAAGAGGTTCAACGGGTTACCCATTCCTGTCGGAAAGGGAAAGCACACGATGATTCCTTCAATGTGGCACGCGTGTGGCCCAGGACATCTAAGGGCATTACAGACCTGCTATTGCTCTGCCTCGTGCGGCTAAACGCCGCCAGTCCCTCTAAGAAGAAACGCCGGACTAGGAATGATCCGAGCGTCTATTTAGTAGGCTAGAGCCTCGTCCGTTATCAGAATAAACCAGACAAATCACTACACGAACCAAGAGCGGCCATGCACCACTACCCACGAAATCAAGAAAGAGCTCTTAATCTGTCAATCCTCGCCGTGTCCTGGCCTGGTAGGGTTTGCTGCGTTGAGTCAAATTGAACCGCAAGCCCCATTACTGGTGGTGACCCTCCGTCAATTCCTTTAAGTTTCAGCTTTGCAACCATACTTCCCCCGGAACCCAAAAGCTTTGGTTTCCCGGAAGCTGCCCGGCGTGTCATTTGAGGAACACAGCCGGATCGCTGGCTGGCATCGTTTATGGTTAGAACTAGGGCGGTATCTGATCGCCTTCGATCCTCTAACTTTCGTTCTTGATTAATGGAAACATTCTTGGCAAATGCTTTCGCAGTAGTTCGTCTTGCGACGGTCCAAGAATTTCACCTCTAGCGTCGCAATACGAATGCCCCCGTCTGTTCCTCTTAATCATTACCTCGTGTTCCGAAAACCAACAAAATAGAACCGAGGTCCTATTCCATTATTCCATGCACCATTGTTCAGGCGTCACGCCTGCTTTGAGCACTCTAATTTATTCAAAGTAAACTTGCCGGTCAACCGAGACAACCGGTGAAGATCATCAAGGGAAACCGGCTGGCTTGTTCAGAACGGGCAGTTACCGCCGTTAGGCGGACCGCCCGACTAGAACTGAGATCCAACTACGAGCTTTTTAACCGCAACAACTTTAATATACGCTATTGGAGCAAGTGTTACCGCGGCTGCTGGCACTTGGCTTGCCCTCCAATTGATAATCGCTAAAGGATTTAGAGTGTACTCATTCCAATTACGGGGTCTCAAAAGAGTCCCGTATCGTTATTTTTCGTCACTACCTCCCCGTTCCGGGAGTGGGTAATTTGCGCGCCTGCTGCCTTCCTTGGATGTGGTAGCCGTTTCTCAGGCTCCCTCTCCGGAATCGAACCCTGATTCCCCGTCACCCGTTACGACCATGGTAGGCGCATAACCTACCATCGACAGTTGATAAGGCAGACACTTGAAGGATACGTCGCCGGGACGAGCCCGTGCGATCAGCCCAAAGTTATACAGAGTCACCACGTTCAACGGACACAAGGCCCGATTGATTTTGGTCTAATAAAAGCGCTCGTTCCCGAAGGTCGGAGCTCTGCTGCATGTATTAGCTCTAGAATTGCCACAGTTATCCAAGTAACTAAGTACGATCCAAGGAACCATAACTGATTTAATGAGCCATTCGCGGTTTCGCCATAATACGGCCTGTACTTAGACATGCATGGCTTAATCTTTGAGACAAGCATATGATTACTGGCAGGATCAACCAGGTATTCTCTCGAACTCTCTCATGTTTCTCCGTTTCAGGAAAAAGCCTTTCCACCATCGAGGGACCCCCACCATCAAAGGGCCCCTGTATTTGATATTGCCCCAGAAATATTGCCATAAAATAAAATACGAAACGTCGCACTCTCGGCAGACGGTTCTCGACTCACCACGTCCCGCGCTGCATATTGCAGCGGGGCGAGGAAACAACAAGGGTAGAAAAGGACGACAAGCGAGTAGAGTTGGCCACGCGCACGGCATTCAACTCACACCCACCCGCAGCCCGATGCTACGATCACAATATGCACCATATTCCCACAGAAATAATTTCCGCGATGGAGCGGCACGGCACGGGGGGCCGGACACTCGCAGAGAAGCTGAGACGTGAGGGAAGCAGGCCAGACTAGCAGACACTGTGATCCACCAGCTGAACCCTAGGAGCACAGACACTGTGCCCCATATATAAGGCGCAGAACAGCAACTACTACCAACCCAAAACCAGTTCCGACGTTCCCCCTCCGCTTTCTCGTCGGCGCGTTTCCCCCACTACGGGAGGAAAAAAAAAAACCTCTGACCTACAACCTGTTTTAGCCGAACGGGTGACGAGAGGTGGTCCGTTTGCCGTACTTGTATTTTGAAACTCGTTCGGACTTAGAAAAAAGTCGGGACTCTGAAATTCGTTCGGACTCTGACATATTTTTTGAAATTTTCGTTGGTTTGTTTTGACAACTTATGAACGTAAAAAGCAAACTTTCACATTAAAAAAACAATTTTTTCTACATTCAAATTACTCCATAAAGAAATAAAATAATGCAAAGAACATTTGTTTACTGCTTTTTATTATTTAAGTGTCGTAATTATTAAATTAAATCCACTTTAGAAACGGTCGTTACGGCCACTGCAAGAGTTGGGTTTGTTTTGAAAACTTTCGATCGTAAAACGCAAACTATCACAATTAAATACAATTATTTCTACATTCAAATTACTCAATTAAGAAATAAAATAATTCAAAGAACGTTTGTTGACTGCTTTTTCTTATTTAATTTTCGGAATTATTAATGAAAACTTACATTACAAACTTGCATTACGGCCTCGGACAGAGTGCGGTTTGTTTGAAAACTTTCGAACATGAAAAGCAAACTTTCACCATTAAAAACAATTTTTTCTACATTCAAATTACTCAATTAAGAAATAAAATAAAGCAAAGAACACTTGTTGACTGCTTTTTATTATTTAAGTGCCGTAATTATTAAATTAAATCCACTTTAGAAACGGTCGTTACGGCCACTGCAAGAGTTGGGTTTGTTTTGAAAACTTTCGATCGTAAAACGCAAACTATCACAATTAAATACAATTATTTCTATATTCAAATTACTCAATTAAGAAATAAAATAATTCAAAGAACGTTTGTTGACTGCTTTTTCTTATTTAATTTCGGAATTATTAATGAAAACTTACATTACAAACTTGCATTACGGCCTCGGACAGAGTGCGGTTTGTTTGAAAACTTACGAACATGAAAAGCAAACTTTCACCATTAAAAACAATTTTTTCTACATTCAAATTACTCAATTAAGAAATAAAATAAAGCAAAGAAACACTTGTTGACTGCTTTTTATTATTTAAGTGTCGTAATTATTAAATTAAATCCACTTTAGAAACGGTCGTTACGGCCACTGCAAGAGTTGGGTTTGTTTGAAAACTTTCGAGCGTAAAACGCAAACTATCACAATTAAATACAATTATTTCTACATTCAAATTACTCAATTAAGAAATAAAATAATTCAAAGAACATTTGTTGACTGCTTTTTCTTATTTAATTTTCGGAATTATTAATGAAAACTTACATTACAAACTTGCATTACGGCCTCGGACAGAGTGCGGTTTGTTTGAAAACTTACGAACATGAAAAGCAAACTTTCACCATTAAAAACAATTTTTTCTACATTCAAATTACTCAATTAAGAAATAAAATAAAGCAAAGAACACTTGTTGACTGCTTTTTATTATTTAAGTGTCGTAATTATTAAATTAAATCCACTTTAGAAA
>JAFNEN010003923.1:0-11664 GCA_019343175.1 Oedothorax gibbosus
ATGATGATAAATTTATTTTCTGTCTTTGACCCTACATCCTATTTTGGGGTATCTTTAAATTGGTTGGCTATTTTTTTATTTTTTTTTATTTCTCCTATTAAGCTATTTTATATAGGAAGAATATTTCATATGAGATTCTCGTCTTTGTTAGGGAGTGTAAATTTAATATTTAGGGATATTTCAGAGTCTAATTATTTAGGAATAACGTTTGTGGTAGTTGTTATATTTATTTATTTAATAGTGAGAAATCTTATAAGTTTGTTTCCTTTTGTTTTCTCTTTTACAGCCCACCCTGTAGTTACCTTAGGTTTAGGGGTTACTATGTGAATGTCCTTTTTTATAATGGGGTGGTTAAAAAATTTTAGTAATAGAGCGGCTCATTTAGTTCCTGAAGGCAGTCCTATTTATTTAGCACCCTTAATGGTTGTAATTGAGATTATTAGTCATTTAATACGGCCTTTTACTTTATCCATTCGATTAGCTGCTAATATAATAGCGGGCCATTTGATTGTTAGTTTACTTTCTAGAATCAGAGTATTAAGAGTTTTTGGCTTTATTAATTCTTTTATATTTCAAAGACTATTACTAGTTTTAGAATTTGGAGTCTCTGTTATTCAAGGGTTTGTGTTTAGTATTTTATTATTATTATATAGCCTTGAATACTATTAATTTTTGGAAAAAATGTTTCATCCTTATCATATAGTTACTGTGTCTCCATGGCCAATTGTATCAGGGGGGAGAATTTTGGTGGGTGTGGTTAGATTAATCAGCTTGTTTCTTTATGCGGATCATGATTTTTTATTATACTCTTTATTGTTAGTTATATTAGTAGTGTTTGCATGATGGCGAGATGTGGTACGTGAAAGAACCTTTCAAGGGGGTCATTCAAGTGTGGTGGTAAGAGGCCTTATACTAGGTATAATTTTATTTATTCTTAGAGAAGTTTTTTTTTTCCTTTCTTTTTTTTGGGCTTTTTTTCACTCTAGTCTTAGACCTGTGGTTGAATTGGGAAACTTATGGCCACCATCTGGAATTGATCCATTAAATGCTTTTCAAGTTCCTTTGTTGAATACTGTAATTTTGTTATCTTCGGGTGTAAGAGTTACATGGGCCCATCAAGCTATTTTAGGTGAAGAAAAATTCTTAGGGGGGGTTTCGTTGTTAATTACATGGGTGTTAGGAATTTATTTTTTGATTTTGCAATGGGTGGAATATAGCATAGCTATATTTGGTATTAGAGATTCTATTTTTGGGAGTACGTTTTTTATATCAACTGGGTTTCACGGGTTTCATGTAATTATCGGAACTATATTTTTAGCAGTTATATGAGCTCGTTTGTTAAAGGTCCATTTTAGAAGATCTCATCATTTTGGGTTTGAGTGTGCTGCTTGATATTGGCATTTTGTAGATGTTGTTTGGTTATTCTTATTTTCTGTGGTTTATTGGTGAGGCTCTTATTTATATAGTATAAAGTACATTTAATTTCCAATTAAAAAGAGAATATATATTTATATATATTTTATTAGAGGTTTTTTTTGTTGGGGTTTTAATTTTCTTAGCTTTTTATATAGTAAGATTTAAGAGTGTAATCGAGATAGAGGGGGTGTCTTCGTATGAGTGTGGATTTGATATTAGTGCCAAAACTCGAGTTTCATTCTCCTATCGATTTTTTTTAATTTCCATTCTGTTTCTAATTTTTGATGTGGAGGTGGCTTTGATATTGCCTGTTCCCTATTTTTCAAGTGGGGGAGTTATATTTCTATTTTTTTTGGTGATTTTAGTGTTAGGGTTGTTGTTTGAGTATTTTTCTGGAGTCTTGAAATGGTTATAATACTGTTTCTAAGGCTTAAACTTAGTGCACTGATCTGCCAATATTTCCCTATATATAAGCTATTGCGTCTCATTGTTACTGAGAAGTTTTTTTTTGTTTATGTATGTATATATATATATATATATATATATATATATATATACATATATACATTAAGTTTATAATTGATTTGCATTCAGTTGTTATGATATTTCATACTTATTTAGTATTAGGAAGCTGCTAACTTTCTTAATAGCGATAGCTACTATTTATATAAAGCTTTAAAGCGGCTTAATTTCGACTTAAGTAATGAAAAAATATAGTGAAATTCACTTCATTATTTCATGATGAGAATGTATTTAGACCTTTTTATCTTCAGTAAATTGCTCTAATTAAGCTAATAAAATATAGTAATAAAATAAAGATGGGAGAGGATAAGATAATTATTATAATAAATAAGGGTTTGGCTAGTAGTAAATGAGGGGCAGTGGATATCTTTTTAATTAAGTAGTATAAAGATATAGGGCCATATATTTCTTGCCATGACTTATCGTTTTTTTGTATGATTTTTATTGTATTGAAAAACATTTTAGTAGGGATTGTAGATAAATAATTTATTAACCATAAGGATAGTGGGATTTTTCCTATTTTTTTAAAATATGATGAATTAAAGTTTAAGATTAAACTTAATGAGAATCCTATAGTTACCATTAAAATGATGGATAGTTTTATTATTAGGGGTATAAAAAATATTGGGGTTGGTATCATAGTCCACACAATTAAAGTTCCTCTAAAAATTGAGTATGGGGCTATTATTAGTAAGGGCGCCTCTATTGATAAATTATTAAAAAATATATTATCTTTTTTTATTTTTAAAATTGAATTTATCGAGAATTTAAATATTCGTATTGAGTATATAGAGGTTATACCGAGAGAAGCAATTATTATAAAAGTTAAAACTGAGACAAGTTTAGAGTCTATTAAGAGCTCAATAATTGCGTCTTTAGAGTAAAATCCTGATATAAAGGGGAGTCCTATTAAGGCTATTCTTGAGATTATTATAATTAGTGGTGGGATTGGGGATGTATGGTTTATTAATCTTATATGTCGTATGTCTTGATATGAATAATTATGGATTATCATTCCGGCTGTTATAAATATCATGGATTTAAATAAAGCGTGTGTAATTAGGTGGAAAAATGCGATATTAATAGACCCAATTGAGATTACAAATATTATTATTCCGATTTGGCTTAAAGTTGATAATGCAATAATTTTTTTTATGTCTTGTTCTCAGTTAGCTGATATTCTTGCATAGATAGTAGTAGCAGTGGAAAGTATAATTAAAATTATTGTTGTTATAGGGTGGGTATTATTTATTACACGGATTATAATATATACTCCGGCAGTTACTAAAGTTGATGAGTGTACTAGGGCTGAGATTGGGGTAGGAGCAGCTATAGCGGCTGGTAATCAGGATGAGAATGGAAATTGTGCTCTTTTAGAGATTGCTGCGACTATTAGAAGAATTAGCGTAATTTTATAATAATTTTCATTTATTGTAAAGTTTCAATTTATTTTATATATTAGGGAGCCAATAGTTAGAATAATTGCTATATCACCTAATCGGTTTGATAAGATAGTAATTATTCCTGATGAGGCGGATGAGAAATTTTGGTAATAAATTACTAATATATAAGAAGAGAGGCCCAATCCGTCTCAGCCAAGTAGTATAAAGATAATGTTTTCTCTTATAATTAAAGCTAGTATTGATATAATAAAACAAATTATAATTAGCGAAAATTGTTTATATTCAGACTTAGGGATGTAGGCAGTTCTATATATAAGAATTATTCTAGAAATAATTATTACTGTTGAGATAAATATTGTCGAGATTCAATCTATTAGTAAAGAGGCTACTATATTAATATCATTTAGTGTCAAAATAGAGATTTCTATTGTGATAATTCAGTTATTATTAATTATTACAATTCTTAGTGCCAAAAATATAATTGCTATAAAAATTAAGAGTAAGTATATTTTAGCTTTTTATGGTACCACAACCCATTGTTTTATTTAAACTAATAAATTAAATAATTTCTAATTTTATAGTTAATATAACTAGGGGAATAAAATGAGTGAATAAAGAAAGATATATTTTGGGGGGGGTAATTTCTAGAATAGATGATTCTGAGGTGTTATGAATTAGGTTTGTTAACAGGTTGATTGAAAAAATTGAGGCTATAAATGATGAGGTAGCAAATATCAATATTATTATGGAGGGTTGCCAGTAGATTATTCTAGTAAGTATAAGCAATTCTGCTGCTAAATTAACGGAAGGCGGAGCAGAAATATTAATTGCTAAAAAGATGAATCATCAGAATGTGATATTTGGTAAGATTTTTGTTAGCCCCTTAATTGATAAGATGTTTCGTGTATGAAATTTTGAATATGTTATGTTTACTAATAAGAATAGTGCAGAGGATGATAGCCCATGTGCTAGTATTATAATAATTCTTCCTTTGAGCCCTAAATAAGATATAGTGAATAATGATGTTAATACTATCCCTATGTGGGCTACTGATGAGTAAGCAATTAAAGCCTTTATATCTTTTTGACGGATGCAGTTTATTCTTGTTATTAAGGCGCCTACTATTCTAATTCTAATAATTCAATGGCTTACAGATTTTATTGAGGATAATATTGGGATTATTCGGATAAGGCCATATCCCCCTAATTTTAGTAATACGGCTGCAAGGATTATGGACCCTTCTAATGGGGCTTCTACATGAGCTTTAGGTAATCATAAATGGAAGATAAATATAGGCATTTTTACTAAAAAGGCTATAATATATATTAGGGTAAAATTTATTTTGAAGCAGATTGTAGCAGAGTAGAATATATTAAAATTATTTTTTATTATTACAATACCTACTAGGAGTGGTAAAGAAGCAGATACGGTGTATAAAATTAAGTATAAACCGGCCTGAAGTCGTTCAGGTTGGTTTCCTAATTTTACAATTAAAATTAAAGTTGGTATTAATACGATTTCAAACATGATGTAAAATATAAATATATTTGACGATATAAATGTTATAATCAGACATACTAAGATTGCTGCTAAGTTTATAGTAACTTGAAAATATATATTTCTTGAGATTAAGATGAGTAGGGTTCTTGTAATAGAAAGAAGCACTATTACAAATGAAAGTTTGTCTATTAAAATATAATTATTTATTAGCAAAAATATGAATTCAAAAGATTTTATTATTAAGAATAGAATTAGTATTACTATAAGTGGGACGAGTATATAAATGTAGTTTAATGAAAATAGTGTTAGTAAATAGAATATTAATATTTCCAAATATTATGTTTCAGATAAATGAACAGCTTGAAGAATTATGAGTACGAGATAAAGAGACTGTTAAGGCTAAGCCTAATGATGAGGCGCTTACTATAATAGTTGCTATAACAAGTATATAAAATGCCATGTAAATAGAGTTTGTTTGATTTAGTAAGGTGTATAAGGAAATTACTAGGAGCTCTAGTCTTAGGAGTATTACAATAATATTTTTTCGTCATCAGAATATTCTGTATATTCTTAGTAAAGTTATTAATTTTACAAATATTTTATTTTCTTCTACATCCAAAGTAGATGTTTTTAAAACTATTAAGAATTTTTGAAAGTAACCTTATTGTTAGTATTATTCTTTTTAGTAAGAATTCAGCCTTTAGTTATAATTAGAATAATGTTAGGTATTGTTCTATTTTATTCATTGGATATTTATTATGAATCGATAAGATTTTGATTTGGGTATATTTTGATATTAATTATTTTAAGAGGAGTTTTAGTTATTTTTACTTATATTGTAAGTATGGTCCCTAATGAAAGATTTGAATATTTTTCTATTTTGGCAATTTTTATAATTATTCTATTTTTTTTTGTGGATAAAAGGTTTATCATATTAGATAATCAGAGCTTTTTAAGTATTTTATTATGAGAGGGTATAATGAGAGGATACCTGATTTATTTAGGAATTTTTTTATTAATAATTATAATTATAGTTAATTTTTTAAGAAGCTCAATTCAAGGGGCCTTACGAGTTTATTAATATGCCTGATAAAAGGGTTAATTTGATAGATTAAATAATGTAGTATTGTTTTAGGGGTTCGTAAAAGGGATGAGCTATTAAAAGTTGTTAGAAGATCTTTAGTGGATTTACCTTCTCCTTCGAGTTTATCTTTTTTTTGAAATTTCGGTTCTTTATTAGGTTTATTTTTGTTTTTTCAAATTGCTACTGGTTTATTTTTATCTTTGCATTTTTCTGGGAGAATCCTTTTATCTTTTGACAGAGTAATTCATATTATTCGTGATGTAAATTACGGGTGATTATTGCGGATCTTTCATGCAAATGGAGCTAGCCTTTTTTTTTTATTTATATACTTTCATATTGGTCGAGGGGTATATTATGGTTCTTATCAATTTTATCGGGTTTGGTTAAGAGGGTCTACGATTTTTTTGTTCTCTATAGCCACTGCTTTTTTAGGGTATGTTTTGCCTTGAGGACAAATGTCTTTCTGGGCAGCTACCGTGATTACTAATTTATTATCTGCTATCCCGTATTTAGGAGTTATATTAGTAGAGTGGGTATGAGGGGGGTTTTCTGTAGGTAATTCTACTTTAACTCGGTTCTTTGCTTTTCATTTTATTTTACCTTTTATTATTTTAGTTTTAGTAGTTATTCATCTTTTATTTTTACATAAAAGAGGGTCTAGAAATCCTTTAGGGGTTAATAGAAATTATGATAAAATATTTTTTCACCCTTATTTTTCGTTTAAGGATTTGTTTGGATATGTTTTATGGGGCATATTATATATGTCTATTTGTTTTTTATGCCCGTATGTTTTTATAGATGTGGAAAATTTTATTCCGTCTGACCCTATAGTTACTCCTGTTCATATTCAGCCTGAGTGATATTTTTTATTTGCTTATGCTATTTTGCGTTCTATTCCTAGAAAGATTGGGGGTGTTGTAGCTTTATTAATATCTATTTTAGTACTTTATGTTTTCCCCTTTATTTTTGTTCGTAATGTAAGAAGTTCCTATTTTTATCCTATTGTAAAATTTATATTCTGGGTATTTGTTGCTAATATGCTTTTGTTGACTTGAGTGGGTGCCTGCGAGGTAGAAACTCCTTATATAGAACTAGGTAAGGGGTTTAGCTTTTTGTATTTTTTTTTATATTTAGAATTCTGATTATGTTATAAAATCCAAGATTATATTATCTAGATTTTGTTTAAACTGTTTTGAAAGCAGTTATTAAAGATATTTCTTTTAAAGTCAGTTTTATTAGTTTAAGTAAAATAAGAATTTTGTAAGTTCTAGAGTCTAAATATTTCAGTTACAAAATGTAATTGAAAGGGGAAGGATTATTAACACTGATGGAAGAATCAGTTTTCATCTTAAGAGTATTAGAAAGTCATAACGGAATCGTGGGTAAGATCCACGGATTCAAAGTATTAATATTAGGGTTAACATTAAAATTGCTATTGATGAAATTAAACTTATATGACAAAAAAATAAAGTTATAGAAATTACTGATAGAATAATTATATTAGCATATTCTGCTAGAAAAATTAGTGCGAACAACCCCCCCATATATTCAACATTAAAACCTGATACTAGTTCTGACTCACCTTCTGCAAAATCAAAAGGTCTACGGCTTACCTCAGCTAAGCATCTGATTAATCAGAAGTAAAGAAGTATTAAATTCCCAATTCTTAACCATATTAGATACTGTGTATCTTTAATTTGAGTAAAGTTATATGAGTTTGCTATAATGGAAATAAATAGGATAATTAGGAAAAATGATACCTCATAGGAAATTATTTGGGCTACTCTTCGAATAGCCCCTAAATGAGCATATTTTGAGTTTGAGGCTCAGCCAATTATTAATAGGGTGTATACCGCTAATCTGGAGATGATAAAGAATAAAATAATATTGTGTTTATTATCAAACGGGGAAGAAAGAACATAGGGGATGATAGAAATTATAAGTATAGCTAGGATTAATGAAGCAAGGGGGGAAATAGCATAAATTAAAAGATTAGAGTTTTCCATTATTATTAGATTTTTATTAAATAGTTTAATTGCATCTCTAAAGGGTTGTAAAATACCTATAAATCCCACTTTATTAGGTCCTTTACGAATTTGGATGTATCTTAAAATCTTTCGTTCTATAATCGTATAAAAGGCAACTGAAATTATTACTCTGATTACTGAAATAAGGATATTGAGTAAGGTAATTTATTTTCATTATTAAATTCTAAATTTAATGCAATTTTCTGCCACTTTAAAATTTAAAATATTTTTATTGGTCCTTTCGTACTAAATAAAAGTTTAAAAAAGATAGAAACCAATCTGGTTTACACCGATTTGAACTCAAATCATGTAGAATTTTAAAGGTCGAACAGACCTTCTTTTAAGATTATTGCATCTTTAAGAAATTCTAATTCAACATCGAGGTCGTAAGCTTAATTTTTAATATGATCTTTAAAATTATATCACGCTGTTATCCCTATGGTAACTTGTTTAAGTTAATTTTATTAGAAATATATTTTAAAGATAGTTATTAAAATTATATTTAATTAGCTTCCCCAGCTAAACTGAAGTGAAGTTCAATAGGGTCTTATCGTCTATTTATTTTATAAAAACATTTTTATTTTTAATTTAGGTTTAACAAATACTTATAAAAAAGAAATTTAATTGTTCAATCTTTCATGCAAACCTTTAATTAAAAGGTAAGTGATTATGCTACCTTAACACAGTTAAATTTGCGGCTATTTAAAATTCATTGAGCAGATTATACTTATAAAAATATTATAAGAAATGTTTTTGATAAACAGTCATTAAATTTTGTCGAGTTCTTGATAAGAATATTAAGAATTTACTAGTAAATTTAGCGTCGTTATTTATTTAAAAGGCTCTTATATTTAAATTTATAAGTTTTTATAATAAGGATATAATTCTTTTTGGAAACTTTTATTCCTTAGGGTTGGTGAATGTTATTTAGAATTTTATCTAAACTGGAATTTAGAATATTTTTTGAAGGTTAACTTTTTTAAGAGAACCGGGTATCATAAAGTACGTTTAATGTTTAATTTCTAATTAAATTTTTTTATGGTTATAACACAACATAATCAAGTTAACTAGATCATTTTATTTCAGGATAAAAAGAATTTTTATATTAATTAAATTTTCCTGATACTAAAGGAACATTGAGTTTCTTTTTAGATTAAAGGTTGGTCCTTTTCAGTATATTTATTTTAATATTTTTAAATTTACAAAAAAATTTTTTTTTAAAAAAAATTAAATAGGGAAATAAGTTTTTTTCTCAGTGTAAGTGGGATGCTAATAGCTTATAAATATCTTGATGCTCTTTCTAGAACATCAACTATGTTACGACTTGCCTCATCTTGGGATGAGGGTGACGGGCGATATGTGCACATTTATGTTAATATTTATAATAAATTATTAGTTTAAAATTACTTTTAAATCCTTATTCTGTTGTTCTTTAAGAATTATGTCTTTGAATTGGTTTTACAAGTAACCCATTTAGTCTTTAGAATAGTCTACACCATTACCTATTTTTTTAAAAATTCTTTAGAATAAAATTTTTTAACTTATTCTGTACGGCGGTATATAAAATTTTTTATAAAGTGAGATAAATCGTGGGTTATCGATTAATAAACAGGTTCCTCTAATTTAATAGATGCCGCCATTATTTAAAGGTCATGATCCCTTATTAGGTAGTATACAAGGGTATCTAATCCTTTTTTAAATTTTAATTTTTATTTATTTTGTCTTGTCTTTTATAAGAAAAATTTAGTTTTACTCAAAATTTTTAAAAATTTATATTTGTACCAAGTAAAATTTTTAGTATATTAATCTTTTAGATTAACCGCTATTGCTGGCACTAAATTTATTAGATTTAAATAGGTTATTTTTATCATGGTTTATGTTAAGTTTGCTATGAAGTTATCTATATTTATTAATCTTCTTATATATTTATATACTTGAATCTTAGATTATTTATATTTAAGTTAGATTATTAATCTTTTTAAAAATCAAATTTTTATGTGTTTCACACTTTAACATATCACTAGTTAAAAGATTATTATTATGGGAGTTCTTTAGTTTAAGTGATAAAAAATTCGCTTAGTACATGAGAAGTTTTAGAGATAAATACGAGAGTAATAGTTTAATTTATAGGCTATTGAAATTTTAATTTTTCACTTTTTTTAGAAAAAAGTGAAAAAATTAAAAGTGAAAAAAAATAGTAATTAATGTATACGACCAATTTATAGATCATAAATTAAAATCCCGCCCCTTTTTTTACCAGGGGCGGGATTTTAATCCTAAAAAAAAAAAAAAATTAATGCTGTCCGCTCCCCCCCAAGAAGGGGGAGCAGGACAGAGCTAAAGATAATAATTAATCTATTTAAAATAATATGCTGTCCGCTCCCCCCCCCAAGAAGGGGGAGCAGGACAGAGCTAAAGATAATAATTAATCTATTTAAAATAATATGCTGTCCGCTCCCCCCCCCAAGAAGGGGGAGCAGGACAGAGCTAAAGATAATAATTAATCTATTTAAAACCCTTTTTTTCCCCCCCCTTTTTTTTCCCAAGAGAAAAATTTTTTTTTAAATTTTTTTTAAAAAAATTTTTTTTTGGAAAAACCCCCGGGGTTTTTTGGGAAAAAAAAAATTGGGTTTTTAAAAACCCAAAAAAAAAAAAAAAAAGGGGGGGGGTTTTTTTTTTTAAAAAAAATTTTTTTTAAAAAAAAAAATTAAAATTTTTTAAAAAAGGGGGGGGGGGGTTTTGGAAAAAAAAAAATTTTTTTTTCCGTTTTTTTAAAAAAAAAAAAAATTTTAAAAACCAAATTTAAAAAAAAAACCAAAAAGGGGGGTTTAAAACAAAATTTTTTTTAAAAAAAAAATTTTTCCCTTTAAAATTTTTTTCCCAAAATTTTTTAAAATTTCCCAAAAAAAATTTAAAAAAAAGGGGCCCCCAAAATTTTTAAAAATGGAAAAAAAATTTTAAAAAAAAAAACCAAAAAACAGGAAAAAAAATTTTTTAATTTAAAAAATTTTAAAAAACCCAAAATTTTTGGGAAAAAAAAACCCCCCCCCAAAAAAAAAAATTAAAAAAAAATAGGTTTTTTTTCTTTTTGGGAAAAAAAAAAATTTAAAAATTTTAAAAACCCCCAAAAAAAAAAAATTAAAAAAAAATTTTTTAAATTTTTAAAAAAATTCCCCAAAAAAAAAAAAACCCCTTTTTTTTAATTTAATAAAGGGAAATTTTTAAAAAATAAAAAAAAAAATTTAAAAAAAAAATTTTTAAAAAAAATTTTTTTTTTTAAAAAAAAAAAAAAAAATTTTTTAAAAATTTAAAGAAACCTTTTTTAAAAAAATTTTTTTTTCCCCTTTAAAAGGGGGGAAAAAAAATTTTTTTTTTTTTAAAAAAAAAAATTTTTTTTTTTTTTAAAAAAAAAAAAAAAAAAAATTTTAAGGGGGGTTTTTTTTTGGGGGGGGTTTTTTCCAAAAAAAATTTTTTTTTTCCCCCTTTTTTTTTTTTTTTTAAAAAAATTTTTTTTTTAAACCCAAAAATTTTTAAAAAATTTTTAAAAAAAAAAAAACTTTTTTTAAAATTTTTTTTTAAAATTTTTTTTGGTTAAATTTTTTTTTAAAAAATTTTTTTAAAAAACAAATTTTTTAAAGGTTTTTTTAAAAAAAATTTTTTTTTTTTAAAAAAAATTTTTTTTTTTTAAAATTTTTTTTTTTTTTTTTTTTTT
>JAFNEN010003927.1:0-18790 GCA_019343175.1 Oedothorax gibbosus
GTACTTAATGAGCCACGTTCAAGGGTGAAATAGTCTTCCACCTCATCACTTCCAGAATAAAGGAATGCGTGAGGGGCATGCTCTTGATGTCCTGGTATTCCGGATCTCTTTCTGGTCCAATTACTTCCATGATCTCCTCCTTGATTCTTTCCTGGTGTTGCGGGAAAGCAGCAGCCACATACACAAACCACATGATTGTGGTGCGTGTTGTCTCACTACCAGCAACGAACAGGTCCAATACGTTGTTCGCTAAGGTGTCGTCTGACAAAATAAACACAAGTAGGTTTTTGTAACAGTTACTGTTGCTTAGATCCGATTCCAACCACTATTTATCCATCTTAGAAAGAAAATCGCCGAATTCGTCATTTAACTAATTTTTACCAAAAATTAACTATTTTAATTTATTTTCTTTCACAGATATAATTAATAGTTTTTATCGTTTGCAAAATTAGTTTGAAGAACAATTATGTTTTTTTTTTGCTTTAAAGATGAATGCGAAACTTATCATAACATCATTTTAATTTATATTATTTAAAAAATTAAAAAAAAACATGTTTTTAATTTAAAAATAAAGTTATCTGTTGCTTTCTTAACAAACAACTTATAGTCACAACAATTCAACTTACTTCTTTCGAAACTACACAATCTTTAAAACATCCCTAACCAGCCATGTGACGAGTATGTGACGAAAAGCGATATCACATACAAGTCACTGAAGATCGCTGTGATGTCACATTCAAAGTCACTTTTTTGTCACTTAGAAGTTGAATGTCCGCTTTTGTTACGTATCTTCTACGTAACATTGATATCGATGATATCGCAGCAATGTCGCATTGCGACTTGTATGTGACATAACTGACTTCTGCGACCAGTATGTGATTTAGTGATGAACATAATATTACAGCAATGTCGCATTGCGACTTGTATGTGACATAACTGACTTCTGCGACAAGTATGTGATTTACCCAGCTAAAAATAAACTGCAGTAAAATTTGGTGCCATCTAGTGAAATGTTTTTAAATCTCACAAAGATAAATAAAAATAATTATCAGGAAGTTGGGTTGTATTTATACCCAAGTAGGAAGGCGGGAGCACGGGATTTGATCTGGGGGTATTTGTGTAGCTGTTCAGCGCGCTACCAACTGCGTTATTGGAGCTTGCAAATTGGAGCGCTTTTTAAAATTAGGAATGGTATATCTTATAATTAGAACACAAAATTACACACTCCATGGATTCGAGTATAGTCAATAAATATGATTCATGATTTTGCGTACAATTTGTCTCTGATTTTTATTTAAAAATATTTAAATTAGATTTAATTAATTGTGCCAAGGTGGTAATAAATAAATTGGATGCAAATTTTGTGGGTTAGAAAAAAATATATCTTAAGAATTCCTTTAAGATTAATTTATTTTTAAATTTTCTATAAAAAGGTGGGAGCAAAGCTATTGAGCAAACTGAAATATTAAGCAAATAATTTTTAAATCTGCTTTTTTTTGTTTAAATTTTACTGTCTCTTTATATAGGTGGCATTATTTTCTTCTCTTTTGCAAAATCAAATCAAAAACTTCCATGGAAATTGGAAAAAAGTATTTGAATCGCCAATTACAGCTTTGATATCGTTTCTGAATTTTTAGAAGTTACAGATTAACAAAATCTAGATCTGCGATTTGAACTTATCTAGATTACAAAAAAAAACCTCATTACTAAATTTAATGTAATAAACTCATTTTAAATTTTCCTGGAAACTTAAAAATATTTTGCCAACACAGAAATAATTTTTTTTGACAACATTTTGTCCACAGGAAGGCACAACAAAAATGTACCCGTTTTACATGCGTAAAATATTAAGCTAATTTGCAAAAAAACTGCAAATGTTTGCATTAAAAATTAAATGTTTTTCCGCTAAAAATTCCAACAATTTTTAGCTGGGATACAATTACTACAAGTGTAAAATATCAAAACTAATTTAAAAAATAAAGAGCAATTTTAAGATAAAGATTCACCACAAAAAAATTTACAGTATTTTGGGGTTAACGCACACATTATTTTTT
This sequence comes from Oedothorax gibbosus, assembly GCA_019343175.1. Classification (NCBI taxonomy): domain Eukaryota; kingdom Metazoa; phylum Arthropoda; class Arachnida; order Araneae; family Linyphiidae; genus Oedothorax; species Oedothorax gibbosus. The sequence goes on from JAFNEN010003927.1 coordinate 2,055, forward strand.
TAAAAATAACTTCAAATAAACTTTAGATTAGTTTTAAAAAAAATAGCTGAAATACTTTAAGCCAAGATGAAACTACGAAAAATCTACAGTATATTTGCAGTTAACCAGCTTGTATAAATTTTTTAATAGATCACTTCAAATCAGATAAGTTAAAGTATTTAAAATCAAGATGGCCCTTCAAAAAAATCTACAGTATTTTTGCAGTTAACAGCCCACAGTAACCTTTGAAATAAATCACTCCTCAAATTAACTTTAGGTTTTATTGCAAAATAACTGAAGTTTTTTTACAGTCGACATTTTTCTACAAAAAATCTGCAGTTGACTGTAGAAATACAAAATCACTTCGCTTCTGTAGAAAAACTGCAGTTTATTTTTAGCTGGGTATAGTGATGAACATAATATTGCAGCAATGTCGCATTACGACTTGTATGCGATCTAGGTGACTTGCGTGGCGAATTAGCGACGAACTTGACACCGCAGCAAGGTCACATAGATCATGTTGTAGCCATATTGGTATGGGACAAAAATGGGATATCACATACAAGTCACAACACAATGCCACTGCAATATCGCATTGTGATATCACTGGAATATCACATACAAGTCACATTGTGAAGGGGATTAAAGCGACAACGCTGTGTCATCACATACATGTCACAATGTAATGTCACTACAAGAGCAAATTGCGACATCTGTGGGATATCCCCATTGTGACTGGGATTTAGATGACATCACTGCGATATCACATACAAGTCACAATATGATGTCACTGCAAGATCGCATAGTGACATCTTTTTGATATCGCATACCAGTCGCATTGTGACGGTGACTTACGCGATATCACTGTGATGTCACATACTTGTCACATTGCGACTGTGACCTAGAGTGACAAAAAATTTCGTTGCAGCGACATAACTGTGACAAACCTGGCTGTTAGGGATTTGAGGAACAGACAAATAGTTTTTTTCTATACACACAAATTGGAAATAAGACATAAAATAAATATACAATGTTTGTCTATATATCATACAAAAGTTTTACAAGTTCAATAAAGAAATACAAAAAATTGGAAGCGTAGTAGAAAAAAAATATTTATGAAACTTACCACTAAAGGACGTATTTGGATCTTTTTCTTGCTTTGAAGTTACCTCAAAGATGTATTTATCAATAAAATCTCTCATGTTTTTTGAATCGAAAGTGTCCTTATGTTTATTTATAATATTCCTAGAATAAGCAAACAATTACACGCAATGCAGTTTGGTAAAAGAAATTGAAGCTGTTATAAAAGAATTTCTGCCAATTAATTTTTCTATACTACTAATAAGAAGTAGATATTATTAGTTGATCTTTACTCAAAATATATTTAAAAAGTAACGCATAACATGTTATATTCATTAGAAAAAAAATGTCTAAATTGTACAGTACAATTATGTTAAAACCCATAAAGAAGTAATTGCTAAAAATAGTTTTAGGTCATTTGAACATGATTCAGTAAGACTTGAAAAAGCAAAAAGTGCATCAGTTACAGTTCAAGAAATGGTATCTACACTGCTCAAAAGAATTAGGGTAATTCATGGTTTAAACCCTTTCACCCCCAATGATTCCATTTGGAATCATCAGCTTGCGATTTTTTTTCTCATTAAGTTGAGCTTGCACTTATTTATCGTTAGAGGGACTAATCATGTCTTTTGAATAATTAAATAATGTTGGTTTTAATTAAATGAAAATATGAAAAACATGGTAAAATAAAATTCACTCCCAAAACATTTTATGAAATAAATTGACCCTAAATTCTTAACGCTTGCATTCTAAGATGCTTGAAAATTCATTTTAACTTTTTTAACAAATAAAGTTATAAAAAAATTATTGTTATAATTTATTCAAAAGTTATGATTCTCTCTCTCCCCCCCCCCCCCCTTAAATTTTATTTTTAAAAATTTAGATTTTTTCCCCTTATTTTTACCATATCATCCTGGTTGTATAATGAATCTATTTCACAAATTTTAGATTTTTAGAATAAAAAATAAAACGTTGAAACTGAGAGGGTAAACAAAAGTACGTGAAGTGCTCCCCTAATTGTTTTGAGCAGTGTATTTATAACACACCAATTATTTTTATTTTGGTATTTTTTTGCAACAACTGGTGTCAGAAGTGGTATTTATTTAGAAGTTATTGCAAGTATTTCCTAGAGCAATGTAGACAGAAATGAGGTAGCGGCTTTTGGACATGGCGTTGCAAATCAAAGCCTGTCGCGTACCTACGGAGCAAAGTTGGCGGCGAATAGGCGACCATGAAGGCTGAATTGGCTGCGAATCAAGAAACAATGACAGCCGTCCATTAGGCATTATAAGCTAAAGTTATCATCCAGCGAATTCAAGATCTCAGCCGGACAAAGTTAAGTCAAAGAGGGAAATAGAAAAAACGAATTACTGAAAGTCCAAGTGGCACAAGAAAAGCTCTGCAGGAAGTTCAAGAGAAATTGAAAAACGATTTAAAAGAGGAGATGTTGGAAGCCCATGACACCGGAAAAATAATCATGAATATAGAAAATTGTAAACAAAAACGATTTCAACATTTGCTCCCATGATTAGATAGTTGTAAGAGCTGTAGACGCTATTAGTGAGACGTCCCAGTGTGATGTCATGATGGCATAATGTTGGGGGCCACGTAGATTGGACAGTTTTGGCTCGAAAAAAATGTATTTTTAGAAAAAATTCATAATCTTAGTCTGTTAAGAGATAATCTCACAGAAACTTAAACATCCTCCATCCATCCCTGTAAAAGTGACGTCACTACTAATAGCATGCATTGCATAAGAACTATTTGCGCTAATGCACGTAATTAATTTTGTTATCACCTTAACTCGCCCTTTTACTATGAGGTTAAGCTGTGTAGATTTTAACTTTGATGTGTTCCTTACTTGAAAAACATCTTGAGATTGTAATGAGCCACCACAGATCTGTCTATATCATATAACTGTGACACCAGCGGTATCTTCAACAGCCAAGGAAAAACAGATGCTATCGAAACCCGAGTAAAGGCTTCACCAGCCACCTCCAAGTTCTTGTCCAGAAACACCCTATCCGGGTCTTCGTACTCGTACCTCTTCCCAAAGACCAGAGAACTTATGTTGTTGGACACGCTCGAGGTAAGAGGATCTTTCAAGTCCATTGGGGCACCATCGTGGACGCGGAGTTTGTCGAGAAAGTGATGGATTTCGTCCTGAAAAAAATAAACATCTTTGTCAGTGTAATGATACACCTTGATCACTGTTGAAGCCTTGTAAAGGTCGACTACCTAATCAACCAAGCTTTCTACTTAAACGGTTGCTAGCAAGTTCTCCCCCCGCACTTTAACAAAGTTGTTCGCTAAACTCGCCAATGATCTTAGAATAACTCCAATATGCTTTTGTGGTAGGGATAAAACCTAAAAAAAAATATACTTTGTAAAAAGAAGAAACTTTGAAGAAGAAAGGTTCCTTTAAACCTTTTCCATATATTTATTTCAGACAATCGCTTCTGATGTCACAGCCAACGTATAAACTTAAAAAAAATACAAATTAGTTTATTTATTCTTTAAATCATTATACAAATTAATAAAAATACAAATTAATTATACAATCAAATAAACAAAACATTGGTGGCTGACGACAATCAGGGAAACCGAAATACCAACAGAACTTAGGCCTTAAAGGGCAAAAATTCTGATATGCAAGATTTTTTTTTCTTACTTTATAATTCAAATTGTCTAATTCAAAATATAAGTAAGGTATTTACATGTTGAAGATTTCCGTCCGTCTCTCTGTCAAAAAAAATAAATATCGAAACCTTTTTAAATCTCTATATCTTGATTTCAGTAACGTGGTCTAAAGGACCCCCTTGCGAGTTGACTGTTTTCTTTAGGAGCGCGGGTGCTGCCGGGTTAATTTAAAAACATAAATGTTAAAATTTATTTTTTTGGAAATATCGCATTAATTTTGTGTAAACATATTTGATTAGCTGTATAAACTGTCATTTTTCTTAATGAAACAATCTTTTATAGTAAATTTTTGGAATTTATTATGTAACAGGTAAAAGAGTCTGCCCAGGAAAAACAATGGCCATCAGGGAAAAGTTTTCACTTCACTTCGTCTTGCAAAAGTTCCATGTGGTATTTCCTAAGGGTATAACCTACATTCCAAGCTGCCATGAAAGCACAATAGGCGGACCCTTACAAGTCAGATTCTTGGCAGAAGCTAAGACATAAATGAGTTATAATTCATACCAAAATTATCATTATTAAATGTAAAAAGTCTGTTATTTTTACAGAAAAAACAGTCAGCTGGTGAGCCAGGAAAATATCACACAATTTACACACACAGAGATAATCTGTTTATTATATACGAACTTTTGATGATCACAATAGTACCAATGATTAATAATACCGAACCCTGGTTCGAACCACGGATCTATAGGCTGTGTCCTGACTACGACATCAAATGCCACAAATGCAACAAAACTTGGCGACCGCCAAAGGCGCCAAGCGATGCGTTTTAGTTTTAGCGAAGCGTTACTGTTTTATTAAAACAATGTATTTTTACAGAAAAAACTGTAAAAGAAAATAGCAGTATTTTCTGTACATGTACGTTTTCTGTACAATTACTAATATTTTTTTTTTCAGTGTGGTGCTATGAAACAACAAGAATGTATAATTTCAATATTAGGATATTATGTATAGAATTGAGTTCATTGCTTTCACTGCCATATTATATCAGTATGTGTAATTTTCTTATCCATGATAATGGACAAGTTGCATTAAACGCGAAATTCAGAATATATATGTTTTTCTGGTACATTAGAAGCTGCAGATTCCGAATATAAGGTTAAATATTCACAAATATGTTTAATTTCAACAAAAAATGCATTTGAAATTGCCGAAAATGTACGTCACTGAAAACAGCACTGACGTCAACTGTTATGTTTTTGGCGATGTTTCGATCTATGCTTTAATACATTTTATAAAATAGTAAACCTTACAATTTACTGCGAAACCTCATTAATAAAGAAGAAGAAAATATTATTTTTAACCAGTTCATATCAAGGAATTTAAACAGCTTGTTCCAAGTTTGTTGTTAGTTAAAATACACAACACTAGAACCGCGTATGAGCTATTGCAGAACTATTGACTGTTGGATCTGATCGGAATAATCGGGTGAAATCGTTCATCGTTTGAAAAAATTAACTGGAATGAACATGACATGTTTCTGTAAAATAGCATAACTTTTTTAAGAGTTTAATAAGGTTGAAACCACGTTTCACAGTTTCAAAAGCGATACAGTGAAACGTGATACCGAAATAACACGCCAAGAACAAAAAAGCCAAACCGTGACGTCATCTGTATGCTAAGAGAGGTTTAACAGGAGTGACGTATCACTAACTTTAAAAAGGAATTTTAAAATAAATACATCTTTAAGACCAGTGTTGGAAATCACTGAGTCAGTCCTGCTGCCTTCGAAGAATTTGTTGTGTCTTTCTGATCGTGGGAGCAGCGGCCGTGTGAAAAAGAGAAGCAGAGCGACTTCTGACGTGGAATCGAATGGTTGCTAAGAGAGGGTTTGCATGGTGCCAGTACCGTAGGCGCACTCATGGGACATTTTTTAAGAGAGGACTGTGCTAAAGTTGTACTAACGTGTGGCCAGTAAAAGTAGCGCTGCACGCGTAGATTATTTTGTATCAATATTTTATGTAAATTGTTAAATAGTCATCATTAAATTTACTAGTTACCGAAGGATGTGGGACTTATTTTAGTCGCCTATTATTTATTGTGAGAAAGCTATGTGCCTTTAAGTGGATATGCCAATGGAGAGCAACCAAGTAAGTCGGAGGTAATTATTGCTGTCGTCCAGGGAGCGACGACATATGGCGCTCCCGGGTGGGCGGCCTGTCCTTTGCATAATCCTGGCTGTATACAGGTAAGGAGTATTGTTTACCTTACTGTATAGCTAAGTAATGGATGTTAGAAAAGTTAAACGCATGAAAAAAAGCAGAGCGGTCTGGCTTATACTAAAGCATTGAAGGCTTTTAGAGACGTTATTAGACGACGAAACTGTGTCTAATGACGATATTGAAATTGCGTATTTGGCGTTCGAGAAAAAAGACGACAGCGCTAGAAAATACACACAAATTGTACTTAGACGAAGTGCCGGATGATAATTTTGAAACCGAGTTTGGTACTGTAGAGTCCTTTTAGGGACAGTACCAATGCGATTAAATTTAAAGTTCAGAAAAGATTAAATCCGTTAAGAAAGGTAATGCAATGTTAGCGTTAGAGGACAGACCGGCATCAGTTGGTGGTACGACTCCACGCTTGCCGGAAATAGAATTAAGCGTTTTAGTGGTTCTATCAAAGAATGGTTGACTTTTTGGAACCATTTTTTAAAAATTCATGAGAGTCTCAGTTAAGCGACGCAGAAAAATTTCATTACTATTGCAATCGACAGTCGAGCATTCCCGACGAACGTGAACTAATTGAAACGTATCCGGTGACCAATGAAAATTATGCGTCAGCTGTTAATAGCTTAAAAGAAAGATATGGTCGCGATGACATATTAATCGAAGTTTACGTTCGGGATTTAATAGCTTTGGTTATTGGCAGAATAATGATAAAAATAAATCGCAGATCTCTTTGAGTACTTTATATAATAGATTGTTCCACACAGCTTCGTTCGCTAACTTCCTTAAAAGTAACAACTGAAAAATACGCCGTAATATTGTTTCCACTTGTAGAAAGTTGCTTACCTGTCGAATGTCTGAAACAGGTGGGAAAGATATCGTAATAATATTCCCGTCGACAGTAAAGCGAATTCATTAGATCATTTGTTGATTTTTTTGAAGCAGGAAGTTGAAAGCGAGCAAAGGATTCTTCTGGCGCGCTCGGATAGGGAAAAAACGTTGTTGATAATTTCTCCGCGAAGGACACGACTCGGGTGTTTTTAGCGCGGCCGAATTAATTAGCTATCCCAGGCGCGCAGAGGAAAAGTGGTGTATCTTTTGTAAAACAGCGGATCATTATTCGAAGCAATGCAAAAAAGTTTTGTCTATGTCGGTGGACGAAAAAACCTCATTAGTTAAGAGGAGTGGAGTCTGTTTCGTATGTTTGTCGAAAGGCCACTTTGCTAAAAGTTGCAGATCGAAAATAAAATGCCTTTTGTGTAAAGGGAGACATTTAAAGATGTTTGTCCTCAATCGGAGAATAAAAATGCAAAGCCTAATTGTGTTTCCTTTTACGGATCTGCATGCTGAAAAAAAACTCCACTCATGATGTTTATCTGCAGACTTTGGTTGTAAAATTAATGAATGGCGATAAAGGGAAAAAACATGTTAGGATTATTTGTGATACGGATCGTCTAAAAGTTATATATTAAGAACAACTGTCGCAGAAATGGGTTACGAAAAACAAGGGGACAATTAATTAGCCTTTCATTATTTGGTGGGGTTAAGACAAAGAAACATACATATAATAGTTATAAAATTTATTTAGGCGATCTTAAATGGGAAAATATATGTAGATTAGATGCCCTAGAACAAGACATTATTTGCAGTGATATTATTAGTGTAAATAAAGGGCCATGGATAAATGAATTAAAAAATAAAAAATATTCATTTACAGATGTAAATATTTAATAGCCCAATCGAAGTTTTGTTAGGGTCAGATGTTCTAGGCAAATTGTATACTGGGAGGAAGGAAATATTATCTTCGGGACTGGTAGCTTTGGAACTGAGTTGGGATGGTGCTTGTCGGGTAAAATTCCGAACAGAAAGAAACAGGAAAATTCGTGCATGGGCTGCTGTCGCTATGCTGCAGATGACGAATTTATGGGAATTAGAAATGATAGGCATCAGAGATCCAATTGAACAGAAAAGTCAAGATGAAGTAAATAAAGCTATCCGCACAGCACTTCCAAGAAAATGTTCGCGTTTTAGAAGACGGAAGATACGAAGTACCTTACCATGGAAGTTAAAACCATGCCGAGTTACCAGAAAATTTTGATCTCGCTCTTTCAAGACTTGAAACGACTTGCAAGAAACTTCAAAAAGATGGCATGCTGTCCAGGTACAGAGAAGTATTTCGTGAATGGAAGCAAGAAGGTGTTATAGAAGAAGTTCCCGATGATGAATTGAATTTACATGGACATTACCTTCCCCATCGCCCAGTGATTAAGGAATCAAGCACTACGAAGATCCGTCCAGTTTTTTGATGCTAGTGCGAAAAACTGGGAGTCATCCATCGTTGAACGACTTCCTTTGAAAAAGGAGCAAAATCTGATCGAAGATATTCCAGCCATTTTAGCCCGATTTCGCAGATACGAAATAGGTGTGATTTCAGATATCAAGAAAGCTTTCCTGCAGATTTCCTCTGGACCCGAGGGAAAGAAACTTTCTTCGTTTTTGATGAAAATAAAGAGGACAAATCAGAGTGCTGCGTCATCGACGAGTAGTTTTCGGCTTAACAAGCAGCCCCTTTTTGCTGGGGGCGGTCATTCAACATCATGTGAGGAAACATGAAATCGATTTTCCTGAGACAACGGACATGCTTCTTAATTCTTTTTACGTTGGATAACTGTGTAACATCTGTGCCTAGCGAAGAAGAGCTCCATAAGTTCATAAGGGAAGCCACAGAAGTTATGAAAAAAAGGCAAATTTGATTTGAGAGGTTGGGGAGAATACGGAATTGTTCAGTCTTGTCAAAGAAGATGCCGAAGAGCCACTGACAAATGTGCTCGGCTTACAATGGAACAAGCGAGAAGATACCCTCCACTTGACCTTTTCAAATGGGGTTTACAAATTGATGCCATGAACCGGTTACGAAGAGGGAAAAATACTGCCTGTGGTAACCAAATATTTGACCCCATAGGAGTTACAGCCCCTGCGTTGCTGAAGCCGAAGTTGCTGCTTCAGGAGCTGTGGAAGAGAAAAATTTCCTTGGGCCCAGCGAAGTGGAAGAGGACCGTGGAACAGAAATTCCGGAAATGGGCCGCAAAAACTTCCAGCGCTGAAAGAAGTAGCTAATTCCAAGGTGGATAAGAGTGACCAAAATACAAGTTGGAGCCTTCACCTCTTTTTGCGATGCTAGTCAAGATGCTTATGCTGCAGTTATCTTTGTGAGATGTGCAGCGGCGAATGGAGAAGTGTCCGTCCAGTTGGTACAGGCCAAGAGCAGATTTGCGCCTCTGAAAAAAGGCAAGTATACCGAGAATGGAGCTGCTGGCTGCGACCATTGGGGCCCAGACTTTACGCTTAAACCCTAAGGACTATTTCAAACTAGATGAAATAGAGTCCCATTTGTGGACAGATTCGTCAACAGTGTTGGCAGGGATCAAAAGAAATGAACAGTGGGCGGTGTTCGTTAATAACAAAATTTAACGAAATTAAAAAATAACCCCCCTAGACAGTTGGAAGCACATTCCTGGAAAAACAACAAACAGTGGCCGATTTGCCTTCAAGAGGGTGTGGACTCCCGGCAATTGAAGGAATCAGCATGGTGGGAAGGACCGGAATGGTTGAAGTTATGCCCAGAGTTATGGCCAAAAGTCGTCAGTCAATGTTGACGAAAACGAAGTTGACAAAGAAAAAAGAAAAAACAGTAGTAGCAGCCAAGGCTTCCGCAGATCAATCTGTAATAGGCAATCTAACGCAAAGAATTTCCAAATTTTCCAAAATAGTTCGAGTGATTGCTTATATACTGTGTTGGAGGAAGACCAAAAAGCCAAAAGGTTTACAGATTGAAACTGAAGAATACTGCGAAGAAAGAAAAGTTCTCCTCCGCTGTGAGCAAAAGGCCAACTTCTCAGAAGACACGGAGAAGAAACAGCTGAAGAATTTGAATATATTTACTGATGAAGATGGCATATTAAGGCTACAAACGAGGTTGACAGAAGAAGAAGCTGCTTTTAGGAAGCCCATATTCTACCATCGAAGAGTCTACTGGTTAGAAGATTAATTGAGGAACAACATCTTCTGGACTAAAACACACAGGGACTCTTACTCTGCTGACACTTTTGAGAAGTCAATATTGGATTTTTAAAGGGAAGAAAAACAATAACATGTGTATTGAGAAAATGTGTGACCGTGCACGAAATCGAGTGAAACACCTGAATGCTCCAATACCACCGTTTGCCAAAAGACAGAACAGCGCTCTCTCACACATTCCAGGTGACTGGAATAGATTTGGCAGGACCTCTTTTGAGTTAAAAGAGGCTTCAAGTATTGGGTCGTGATCTTCACGTGTGCTGTATATCGTGCTACACATCTTGAGTTGGGTTACATTTCATTGAGTACACCTGCATTCGTCTTGGCCACTGCGAAGGTTCATCTCGAGGGAAGAGGACGAGTGAGTGTTATATATTCGGAAAAATGGCACGAATTTCACGGGTCTACATTTCAGCGTTTTAAAAACCATCAACTGGCCAGAAATTGAAAGAGAATTTGAAGTTAATAAGATCCAGTGGAAGTTCATTCCTCCTGCTTCGCCCATGGTGGGGAGGCTACTGGGAACGGCTAATTAGAATACTCAAGGACTTGTTGAGGAAAAATCTAGGACAGGCTGCCCTCGAGTTTTAAGAAACTATCCACGCTGATTTGCGAGTGCGAATCAATTTTGAACAACAGGCCCTTGACGTATGTATCAGAACTGCCAGAACTACGTACATTGACACCCAGTATGTTCCTGCAAAGCTTGGAAGGCAACGAGACCCCCGAACTGGATGCACTTTTATGAGAAGAACATTGGAACTAGATGGAACTACGTCCAAAGGCTAAGAAATGATCTTAAACAAGGTTTAAGAAAGAATATCTAGGCTTTTTTTTCGATCATCAAGGACATTTTTTGCCGACAAGATAAAGGTTGGAGATGTTGTCCTGATTGGCAGTGATGATAAGAAAAGACTGCATTGGCCTCTGGCTGTAGTGGTTAAAAAATCATACCTGGTAGAGACAATGTAACTCGTTTGGTAAGGTGAAGACTTCGAAAGGCTTGTTTCTGAGATCAATCCAACGATTGTATCCTTTAGAGTTAACTGATTGTAATGTAAATATGGACCCTGAAATCCGAATATTTCGCCTAACGAAATATGACTAGAACTAGATCAGGGCGTACTGTAAAAACCCCCAGAACGTTTTAAATTTTTGATTTTTATTGAATTATTTTTGCTTATATTTGTATTTTGTTTACTAATCATGTTTTTTTCTCTTTTTTAATGGTTTTTGAGTCGAGTTCTCCCAAACTCAAGGTGGGGAGGATGTTGGAAATCGCTGAGTCAGTCCTGTGCCTTCGAAAATTTGTTTGTGTTTTTTCTGATCGGGAGCAGCGGGGCGTGGGGGAAAAAAAAAGCAGACAAACTTCTGACGTGGAATCGAATGGTTGCTAAGGGGGGGTCTGCATTTGCCATTTACCGTGGGGCGCTCATGGGACTTTTTTTAAAAGAGAGATTTGTGCTAAAGTTGTACTAACGTGGGGCCCCAGTAAAATAGGCGCTGCACGCGTAGATATTTTGTATCAATATTTTATAAATATGTTAAATAGTCATCATTAAATTTACTAGTTACCGAAGGATGGGGACTATTTTATCGCTTTTATTATGTGTGAAACTATGTGCTTTTAGTGGATATGCCAATGGAAGCACCAAGTAAGTCGGGGGTAATATTGCTGTCGTCCAGGGAGGACGAAACCCCAGAAATATTTGATTTTTTAGAGGTTTTTTAATATGCTTAATCGAATAAAAAGTTTTGGAAAACGCTGAAAATTTGGTTCCCCATGGAAAAATGGTAGCTAGATATAGGCAAGAGGAATCTTTTTTTAAAACTGAAACAAAAAAATTCTGTATAAAAGAGTTTTCAGGAAAATTAATTTCCAATAATTTCATTATTTTAATAAAAAACATACAGATTAGATAAAAACATTTAATACATTATTTTTTTTTTTATTAATAAATATTTAATTATTCTTCAAACCCTACAAATAACTCAAGCAGATGAGAAAAAATATTAATTAATTGCGAAGAAAATAAATGAAAATATTGATTTTGGTTTTTGGGAAATTTTTAAAATTTTATGGCGGGGATACGTGTTTGGCGATTTTTTTCCCTAATGTGTATAAATATTGTGTAGAAAGGGTTTTATTGGTGATATTTACTGGTAAAAGGGAAAGCCAAAGAATTTTTTAAACTTATGTATAACTAAAATAAAAGTATATATTATAAATTTTTTTTTTCATACATCTTATTAAAAAATAATTATGGCTCAAAATTTTGTGTTTTGTTATTTTCTTTAAAAACCGGGGACAGTCTCTTTGTTTGTGGGGGTAATTTTCTTCCGTGAAATTAAATCTCCCAAAAATTTTAAATTATTGTTTTTCAATTTACTATGAAAAAAAGATTTATAGTGATTGATTAAGATGTACTGTTTTGAGTGTTTTGTTTGCAGCTTAAACGCTATACCAACCTAAAAAATAAGTGTTTTTTTAAATATATAAAATTAAATTTTAAATTTTTATCACATTGTTTTTAAAAAAATTTATTAAACTATATAAAGGTTTTCAAAAAAAACTAGTTCTGAGTTTTTCATAACTAAAGAATGATAAAGAATTTTTTAGTGATTTTTCCCAGAAAAAGATTTTAAATCTTCCAAAGTGGCAGTTTTTTGAAAAAAAAAATGTTTTTTTTAAAAATGTTAAATTATTTCAGATTGTTTGCAAAATAATTACAGCAAAAAACTTCAAAAAACATTTGTTAAAACCTTTTTTTTTTACCAATTTTTTTTTTTTTTAAAAATTGGGTTAAAAAAAATGCAGTTATTTTGAAAACTGTTGAAAAGATTTCAGTTAGTAAAAAAATTTCTACTGAAAAACTGCAAAAAAAAGAATCAATAACAAATTCACTTTTTGTGCTTTAAAAAAAACTGCAAATTTTTGTGAAGCCGCTGAAACAATTTCAGATAATTGCAAAATCGCTACAGGGAAAAAATGCAGAATCATCCCCTGATAGACTTAAATTCCTGTTGCTTCAAAATAATTGCAGTTTTTGTGAAGTTCCGAAATGACTTCAAAATTGATTGCAAAAATTTTTTTTTCTTTTTTCGAAAAAAGCAGAAAAACATCTGGTGATAGACTTAAATTTCCCCTTGCTTCAAATAATTGCAGTTTTTGTTTAAGTTGCGAAAGACTTCAGATTATTGCAAAATCGCTACAGAAAAAATGCCGAATTATCCTCTGATAGACTTAAATTTCCTGTTGCTTCAAAATAACTGCAGACTTCTTAAAGAAGACTGCAAATCGAATTTTTTTGAAAGGGATTCTGCAGATTTTTTGGCTGGGTTTCCCCATAAAAAATTTCAGTGAGTAGTTCCCCTTTTTGGGTAATTTGAATATCTGAATTAAAAATCTTCCCTGTATGTAAAAAAGGGATCCCAATTATGCCCGCTGTTTTCTATAGGGATATTTTTCTTAAAATAAAAAAATGAGAGTTGTCCCAAATTTTAAAGCATATAGGTTTTTTAAAATTAAAAAAAAAGGGGGGGGGCCCCATGGCGAGTGGTTTGGACCATTTCGCTAGCAGTCTGCGCGCTGTAACGGGGGGGGGGGGGCGGGTTCGATTCTCGCCTTCGCCCTGGGTGTTTTAAATTTCCCTTTTTTTGGGACAGTAAAAAATTCTTTCTTTTGGGGTTTTTTTTACTTGACGAAGGCTTTATAAGCGGGTCTCTGATAAAAACACCCAAGCCGGGGGAAAATATATGTTTCCTGGCCCCCCCCCCCCCAAAAAAAATGGGTTTTTTAACCTAAATCTGAGTAATCCTTACGATTCCATTTTAAAATACATAAAATCTCAAAATTTTAAAACCCCCCCCCCCCCCCCCCCCATGCTTTTCTGCAAAAAATATAAAAATGGAAGGGAAAATATTTTTTCAAGCTTTAAAAAAAAAAAAAACCCAAAAAAAAAATTTTTTTAATCGCCATCCACATCTAAAAAACCCCTACTAATTAATAATGAAGGGGAAAGCAGGGATGATTTCATAATGGTAACATTACTTGTGTAAAGAAATGTAAGTCATAATTCATGGAAGAATTTTTTACCTGTTGAAACCCGTATTTAATTGCAGTTAATACCAGTGAACGGCAAAAATAGAAATAGCTTTACCCACAGAATATTTTCAATGGCATAAGTGAAAAACGTGTTTTCACGACAAAATTTTAAGAAAACATTTTTGCTCAAAATTAATTTCTTAAAAATTATATTTCTCTAGTACATGGTTATAAATGTCCTCTCCTTTGCTTAAATTAAAAAAAATTTTAAAATTTTTAAAAATTTTATTTTTTTTAAAAAAAATTTATTTTGAGTTGCTGGAAAAAAAAGAATCTGACGGGTTTAGTTTAGTGAGTTTGAATTATCGTGCACTAGAGCTACACGAGGGTATTGGCGAAGGGCGTCTTATTTTAAAACCCAAACAGTCAAGTGACAGCCACACTGGTTGAGGGTTTATACGTTTGTGCCCTCAAAAGGAAGACAAGCACATAGTTAAGAAAAAAAGATGGAGATGTTTGGGGCTGAAATAAAGTGAAGCCGTCTAAAAAGTCGCCAAGCAACCCTAGTAACCCCAAAAACAAACCACCACTAAAACTTAGTTCGATGTAAATAGTTCATTTAACGTGTTAGTTCAATGTTGTTTATTTTAAAAAGCGCAGATTAAAAACAAAAAATGATTCTTGCGCAGTTATAGGCTGTAGCAAAATCTGAATTCACACAAACACACTCAAGATGTTTTTGGGTTTGGGGTTGTAGACATATATCGGTTGGGTGTGTTTGGTCAAGACCCGCTTATAACCTTCGTAAGTAAGGCAGACACATTTCACACATAAGTGGATCCATCTAATTTTGGGGGGGACGGGAGGCCAACCTAGGGGAAATCCCCAGAATGAAGATGGTAGTTGTTTGTATTATGAAAAATAAAATATTTTTTGACTTCGAATTCTTAAAAAGATTTAATTTAAAATTAGAACAGTTCGGGGCCTACCCCCCCAAAATCATTTAAATTTTTTAAAAATTAAATAATATACCCCTTTTTACAAAAAGCCCAAACCCCAAAAAAAATTTTCCAATTTTTTTGTTTTTTTTTTGAATTATGTGCACTAAACCCCCCCCAGGGCTTTTGGGCAGGGGCTTTTATATTTTAGAACCAAAGTCAAGGGGGCGACCCACAACTAGTAGGCCCCCCAAGAAACCCCTTGAGCCAGCCGCTTAGGACTTTAAAGGTATTTAAAAAAACCCTATCTCCACACGGGGTATTATTCTCGGGGATTTTTTTCTGCACGGGCCGTTTATAGGTTTTGGATTATTTTGGCCCCTGCCCGGCCCGGAAACCGGGGCCTTCCCATGATAAAGGCAAGCCCCTTGTGAGCTCCCAGGCCCCCAAAAAAAATTCCAAGGAAAACTTGAAACCCTTTTTGGGAATGCTGCAAAATGGGCTGTTTTAAACCATTCGCCGGGGCCTTTTTCCCAATCATATCCAAAAAAAAACTTTTTCAAAAAAACAAAATGGGGTTGGGCAGAACTAAGGTATTTCTCGTTATGTGAAAAAACCGAACCCCACAAGGATTTCATGGATGGAATTAAAAAGGGGAAGACAATCTTTTTCTTCCCCATTCATGCATACAAGTCTTACTTCAAAAAATTCGGAACAAAAAATAAAATCCAACAAGGGGTTAGGGAGGAAAAACCAAACCCGGGGTTTTTTTAAAAAAAACCGGTTTTTTTTCCCCGGTTTTTTTTCCCCCCAAAAAACCTTTTTTTTATGACGCCGGTTAAACCGGAAACCGGTTTTTCCATTTTGAGGGGAAAAAAACCGGGAAACCGGTTTTTTTTCCCAAAAAACCCCCCTATCGAAGTTTTTTTTAAAAATTTAAATGAATTTTTTTTTTTAAATGGGGGTTTTAAAAAGTTAATCACCCTTTTTAACCCGGCATTTTTGAAAAATGCATCTTTTATTAAAATTGGTTTTTTACATTTTTTCCCTTTATGTTTTCCTTTTCCAACTGATAATTTTTAAAGCTTCTTTTCAAAACCTGTTGTTTCCTGTGGTCCCCCTTTGATCAGGTTTTGCTCTTTTTTAAATTAAAAGCTATGTTGTATGAAATTTTTTTGGAATGAAAAAACGTATTTTAGAATTAAAAATCCGAAAAAGGATTTTTGGCCCTTTTTAATTTAGGGGTTACTTATTTTTTTTTTCGGGTTTTCCTATAAATCCAGCTCTTTTCTTTTGAAGTACACTCTTAAAAAAAAAGAGTAAAATTTACTCCCCAAGGGAAGAAAATTTTTTGGCACAGGAAAAAGGGTGGAAAAAAACCGCGATTTAAAACCCGTCGTTTTTTAAGAGTTTTAGGACTGATTGTTTTCTTTTATTTTTTTTAAAAAACTCGGCAAAAAGAGTGGAAAAAAATCCTAAGGGGAAAGTTCATTTTTTGGACCGGAAAAAGGCTGGAAATTTAACCAAATTAAAAAAAAAAACCCCCCCCTCGTTTGTTTTTAAAGTGTACAAATCTTTCATTTTTTAAAAAATACCTTAAATTTCCTTTGAAAAAAAAATTAAACAACGATGTTTAGCAAAAAAAAAAAATTTTAAAAATTTAAATTTGAATTCAGTGGGTTTTTAAATTTGGCCTTAAAAAACAATAATTTTTTTTTTAAAAAATTAATCCTCTCTTGAAAAAAA
>JAFNEN010003932.1:0-10051 GCA_019343175.1 Oedothorax gibbosus
AACACTACCCCAGGGTTTAATTACCTTTTAATAGTTTTTATACTCCAAATTGGGTTTAAAGGTTTTTGCATAAGGTTTTGGGGTTTTGGGGCAATACCTTTAATACCTAAGTTCTATCTTTATTAATGTATGAAGCTTGATTGGAATTTACATTAATTCTCTTTATAGAAAAAAAGTTTAGCCTAAAATTATCATAATTAAAAGTATTAGTCGGCAGATCAGTGATTCCAATGCTAACGACAGAGCCCCAGGGGGCCCAAAAAGAGGAAAAATGGCCAGTGTGCTGAAATTTCATGAGAAAATACTACGAAAAAATCCCTTTATTTCTAAAATTACAAAAGAATATGTAAAAAATACTAGCTCATTTTGGAATTTTTTTATGACTTTAAACCTTTTTCTAGTATTTTTTTTTTTTTTGAATTTTGAATTAAATGGTTTTTTTTTTCGTAGTATTTTCCCCTTTAAAAAAGGGCAAAACACTGGCCATTTTGCCCTTTATTTGGTCCCCATGCGCTCCCGTCGTTAGCATTGGAGGCACTGACCCGATCTAATACTTTAATTAAAAATTCATGGTTTAAACCTTTCTTTTTAAAACGGGTTTCAAAAACGTAAATTTTGTAACTAGGAAATTTTTAATTTAAAAAAATGAAGTTGTATAACAAACTTTTAAAAATAGATTTTTATTTTCCATCTGCCTATTTATTTTTTTATGTTTCCGCAATCAATTCTTCTAATTTAATTCTTTGATTTTTTTGATTGCCCAAGGGCCCCGAAATGCCTTCAGGGGGGGCCTCACCAAAATTTTTTACTTTAGAATTCACAACTCGACTTTTGGGCAGGAATGGTTTGGAAAAAATGAAAAGCAACTCCCCTTTAGCCGTCAGGGATTTGGCAAAAGTATGCGATTGCTTGTTATTTACCAGTGTTTTTATACTTTTAATTTACAGAAAACTGAATGACTATGACTTAAACCCCTTTAAAAAACTTATTCCTTAAACCAAAATTAAACTTTTAAACCTCAGTATTAATTACCTTTTTTTAAATTAATGTTGGTGTTATAATTTACTAATTTAAAATTGTTACTAATTAATACAACACCCCCGGTACGTAATTTTAAAAAGATATGTAAAAAAAGAAAATTTAATTTTTGAAGTTTAATTGGGTTAAATATATGTTTTTGGGGGGTGTAATCATATGTTCATGAACAAAAATAATTAGACTTTTTGGGTAACTGTCCTTTTTATGTTAACAAAAATTCTAAATTTTATTCTATAAATAACCTGAGGGGTTTTTTTTCGGGGGTTAGCTTTTAGTCTATGACAGGGGTTCCCAACCTGGGGGCGTCCCCCCCAAAGTGGGCGATTTGTGTTATAAAAGGGGGGCAAAAAAACTTGAGGGGGATGAGTATTCAAAGGGGAAATTTAAAAATAATGTTGTACCTTTTACAGTACAGTAAAACCTTTCTTTTCCCCAAAACCAAAACCAAACCCCCAATTTTTACTTTAAACTCTTTTAAAAATTTTCTAAACCAGTAAAAATATCTTATTTAAAATTTTTGCACTTTTGTTTTTTAAAATTATTGTTAACAATATGTGTTTTATTTTTTTTCCTTTTTATTTAAAATGACCAGATAAAGTTTATTCGGGTTTTTTTTTAAAAACGGTAGAAAGTATTATAAAACTGTTTTATAGTTACACTTTAACTGAAATTATGATTAAACCATAACATAAAAAATTAAAAGGCAAGGGATGTTAATCAACCTGCGGGAAAAGGGTTTGGGAACCAGGGGCTATGACATTATCATGAATTTTCATGATTCATTTTTTCTTTATATTATTTTAAAAAACTATAAAAAAAGTAACTATTTGTATAATTGTTATAGCTTTTTAAAATTGAATAGCAAAAAACTGTACAAAAAAAATGTAGTAGATTTTGTCAACTATAAACGTAGGAAAATTTCTTTAAATTTTTTCAATCCAAAAAACATTAAAACCTTATTGAAAAAATATATTAATGTGATTTTAATTATTTTAAATGTAACATATTAAATTTTTTAGCATCAATTGATAAAAATGAAATTTTTATTTATAAAATTTCATTTACTTATTGAAAATAATTACAAAGTTAGCAATCTATTTAAAAGATGCAGTTTTTTAAAATTCAGCTTTTAACCTTATTGAGAAATCATTTATATAATCAATTTATCACAAATAATTTTTTTTTAAAGTTAAAATTTTTTTTTTTACTATTTTACATCTTTAAAAAATTTTTTATATGATTATAAAATTAATTGTAACTTTTTTTTTTTTTCCTCAAATTATAAAAGAAAAATTATTTTAAATAATTTTAAAAAAAACTTTTTTTAGTCAAAAAATTTTAAAAGTTGGTAAAATATGTAGAACAATTGGTTTTTCGTTTTAAAATTTTTTATTAAATTTAAAAAATTCCTTGAAAAAAGAATAAAACCAAGGATTTTTTTGAAGTATTGAAAATTACTGAGGCCTTTTGATCAGTTCTATTTTGATCTTTTAAAAGGGTTTTTTGTGAAGGTTAAAAAGAATTTGAAAAAAGATAGTTTAAACCCCGGGAAAAAAAGTAAATTTTTAAATTTAAACAAAAGGTGGAAAAAAATGGGGAATTTTAAAAGGAAAATTTTTTATGCTTGTTAAGGCACAGTGTCAGAAAGCGAGACGGGGGGAACAGGACAGTGCACGCTTTAAGATATAAATCATCAACATTTGCATAAACCAAACAGTTTTCATAAGATTTGACAAATTTTGGGAAATAGTTAGTTTTACTAGATTCGAAATTTTTACTAGCAACCCCCAAACCCAAAGCTGCGTGATGTCCCCTTAAAAGGGCCCGCGTTGGGGGGCCAACTCGGTGGGGCTCGTCACTTGACTGTGGTTCTAAAAAAACGACCCCGTCCCCAAATTTAAAGCCCTCATGTAGCTCTATTGCACGAAAATTTTAAACCAAAACCAAGTTCTTAAAAACGTGGGGTTTTTCTTTTAAAAACATATTATACTCTACTGAAAAGAAATTCTTAAATTTTATCTGCTATTCTGATGAAATTCATAAACTATAAAAATGGGGGTATATTTTTTAAAGGATAAAAATTGCAGAATTGTACTTGTATTTTCAGTATATTTCCCAGTATAAATTATTTTTCCTAGATTTTTTGTCATGTTTGTTGCAAGGAGTCCAAAAATTAGTGAAATGCCCTATATTTTGTATTTTTAAATTGCGTCCGGGAAATTTTACTTGGTTTCCCCAAATCATATTTTAAGTTTATTTTTGAATTACCCGTCCACAAAGAGCTCCAGGGAGGGCTATTGGCGACGGGCTTTCGAAATTTTTAAAACCACAGCCCTGTGACGAACCGACCCCTGAGTAGGCCCCCACGCCCCCCGTTAAAAGGCGGCACCTCGTACGAAACGTTGGGACTTTGGAGGATTTTTTAACCGTCATTTCCCTCAAACAGGGGGTATTATTCGTCGGCCCCATTTTTTGACTGAAAGGGGCCGTTTATGGGTCGGCAGTTTTTTTTTGGGCGATGCCCGGAACCCGAACCTGGGACCTTTCGCAGCTGGGGCGGACGCCAAAACCGACTGGGCTCCCCCCCCTTCTCCATCAAAACCCAATACAGTGGCGCCGGAACTTATTCTTTAGAGGTATGGCAAAAAATTGCCTCATCTCCCCCCTCCAAATTCCTCAAATGTTTTTTAAAATTAATTACATAACAAGAAAAGTATTTTTTGGAAATAAACCCAAAATATTTACATTTATTAGAATTTGGGTTTTTTAATTTTTTTTTTTTTTAAAACATATCACTAGAGTATTTTTTCTCATTGTTGCTTTAAGGAAATAAAAATCAAAGGGGGAAAGGCAGAAATTTAAAAATACATTTTCTTATCCCTTTTTTTTGGGGTTTTTTTAAATTGTAAATTTAAAATAAAAAAAAGTTTCAAACCCTACGGGGTTTGTTTCAAAAATCCCCCGGCACTTTTTGCTTTTAAAATCCTGTTGACTTTCCCTGTTTTGAATTTAAAATTTACCAAAAAATTTTTTGGGAAAAATAAAAAATTTAAATAAGGGGAGGGGAATAAAGTGCCCTTTTGGGACACCCGGGTTACTTATTAAAAAAAAATTTTTAAATGTTACCAACTAGAAAAAAAGTTGTGTTTTAAAGAAAATTTGCAAGTTTAAATTTGTTTTTTTTTTTGGGGTTTTTTTTTTCACAGGGCCCCTTTTGGGTTTGATTCGGTAAATTGAAAAAAAAACCATAGAAATAAAATTTTTGGGCAAAAGTTGGTACAGCAGCTGCCAAAAAAAACCGTTTCCCGGGCCCCCACTGCAAAAGCTGGGTATGGCAACTGCCATACCTTTTTTTTTTTTTCCGGCGCCACGGGAACAAAAAGAAAGGAATTTTCTTTGTTTGTCAACTTTAACCCCCAACCGATTAAGGGCGAGAATTTACGCCATTATATCTTTCAATCAATCGTATTCTCTCGAAAAGGGCATGATCTTTTATTACTTGTAATCAAAAAATTTTTTAAATTTATTTTATTTTAATTTTTTGTTCTAAAAATCGTAGGGGCCCTCAAAACCCCACAGTCAACCCAAAAAGGATCCTAAAGGGTGGAGTTTATTTTACCTAGGCTTTTATACTACTGCAAATCTTTTTTTATTTAGAAAAATTTAAAAAAACGGAGGGTAAATAAAAACCCCCCCTGTTGTTGATGGCATATTGAGGTTGCGTGTGGGGGGAACCGCAACCAATCTAAAGGAAACCCTATTCAAGAAAAAAATTTCCCATTTTCCCCATGAAATGAATGTGATGTGGGTTAAATTATCTTTTTTTTTTTTAAGCTTTAACATTTGTCCCTGCTTTAAATTAAAAAAAAATCCATTTCCCCTTAAATTTTATAGCCCTGCGGGCCAAAAATTTGGGCACCCCCCAAAATTTTTTGGGTTTGGGGAAATTTTTCCCACTTTAAATTTTAAGGTTTTAAGCCAAAGGGAGGCAGGGTTCCAGCTAAAGGGCGTTTGGCAAGAAGGGGGGATTGTTGTGGGGAGTTTGATTGTAAAAAGGGTTCACACTAAACTACACATCTTATCGGCGATAGGGGAAAATGTTTTTTTATTGCTGGAAAGCGGTTGCGATTATACGTGTTTTTGCTTTGGTTATTTTGATTTGATCATTAATCGATATAAGAGTGCCCTAAATGCAAGTTCGTCTACCCTTAAATTTGAAAAATCTGTTTTCTAAACCTAAAAGAAATATGACCCATAAAAAAATAAATTCCCCAAAAAACTGGGAAAAATCTTGCCAAAAAAAAACCTTTCCCTTTACCGTCTTTTGAAGGGGACTTTTTTCCCCCAATCAAAATTTTGGGGATCCCTTTTTTGGGGGAGCCGCTATAACTTTTTTAATTTTTCAAAAAAATGTTTTTTTTTAAATTTTGTTTATTTATCCTTTAATCCTTTTTGTTTTTTGTAAAAGAGTGTTTCATTCTTTTTTTAAAGTCCACAAAAAATACCCCGTTTTTGGGGGGAGTCCCTTTGGGTTAAATACCCTTTCAAATTCCTAACGCTGCGTACGGGGTCCCCTTAAGGGTTTTGCGTTGGGGGGCCTACTCAGGTGTCAGCTCGTCCTTGATTGGGGTTTCCCAAAAAATATGACGCCCGTCCCCAATAGCCCTGGGTGTAGCCTAGTGCGGCGATATTTTAAAAACAAACCCTAACCATTTTTTCTTTCACCCTAGTCAAGGGGCGTCGTTTTACGGTTCGAGTTTCTATTTAAAACGACATCCGATGCATAAAGCAAAACTTTCGGGGGGGGTGAAACCAAAAAACAGAAAATTTAAAATTTTAAAAAAATGTCTGTTTTATTTCAATTTGCTGCGTATTATTTTTAAAAAGGTTTTAAAAAAGGCCCGGGTATTTATGATTTGGGGGGAAAAAATCCCCCAAAATTTAAAAAAAAAATTGCCAGAGTTTTTGGGTAAATTTTTCCTGAGTAATTCAACTTTTTTCTTTTAAATATTTTTTTTTTTTTTTGTGAAAAAAAAAAAATTTACTGATAATGTAAACAAATAATAAAAAATGTTATTTATAATTGATAAAAACCAATATGAAATTTTATAAAGTTCTAATTCCCTGCAAAATTATCATTTCTGTTTAGTAAGTCCGGTGTAAAAAATTTATTTTTTCTTTACAACTTTAAAAGAAAAAAAAAGTGTAAAGCTGATTCTAAACTTTTTGAAATCAAAAAATGTGACTTGGTTTTTTAAAATTTGAAAAAAAAAAAATTAAATTTAAAAAAACTTTTTAAACCCCCTCCTAAATTGTGACTGGCCTGCGTTTTTATGGGAAAAAAACTTTTTTTTACCAAAAAACTTTTTTTTTTTAATTTTTAAATCTGTTTTGTTTTAGTAAAAAAAAATTTCCCAATTTCCCCGCCCAAATTTTTTCCCCATTTGGAAAAGGGTTTCCCAAAAAATCGGGACTAAAAATTTTCTAAAACTCAGTATACTAATAAATAACTAAAACGCATTAAACTCATATAGCAAAAAACACTTTAAAGGGCCCGTAAAAAACAGATCACAGAAAAATCGGTAAAAGTTGGTGCAGGAAGCAGTTCATAGCAAATAGTAATACATCTTCTACTTTATATGTATTGTTTAATTGGGTTTGATTTCATTTTGAATATTAAAAAAAATAAATGCACTTTAAATTTTCTGCAATTCTGTTTTTTTTCGTTATGAATCTTTAATATTCATTAAAATTTTACATTTGGGGTCCCCAAAATGGGAAACTAAATAACATCTACATATAAAATGTCCCTTTTTTGGGCTTTTAAAATGCCTTTGTAAACCCTGGACATTATGATTTAACGACCACAGAAGGCCCAATATTGTTTTTGTAAAAGCGTCAAAAAAAAATTTTAATTTTTTAAAAACACTTTTCTATGTATTAAAAATCTGCAGAATCTAACTTATAAAAATTTAAATTTATGATTTAAAATTGAGGGAAGTTTTGCACAGGGTTTTAAAATTTTAGTGCAATTTTTTTTCTAAAGAAATTTCGATAAACCTCAATTTCCCAAAAGGCCCCCTTTTCTAAACCAAATACACACAAAAATTTCAAAGAAAATTTGAAAAACTTTCCCTACAAAATTTACAAAAAACCCAACCCAAAACCGGGAAAAAGAAAAAATAACCTTTTTTTATGTTTCTTTTTTGATTTGCTGTGTATTATGTTTTGTAAATGTCCCCTTTGCCTGTCTGCAAAAAACATTTTAAATTAAAAACCCCCCCTCTGATTTAGAGACTTTTTCGTCTTAAAATTTTCCCCTGGTCTCGGGGTTTAGGTTTAATACGATTTAAATTTAAACTAACCTAACCATATTTATCTGGTTTATACATCTGTATTCCCCCAGGTTTAAAAAACTCCTTTCTCTAAATTGGATTCTTTTGGGGAAGAATGCAAAAAATTTTGGGGGGGGGGGGTGGAAAGCACAGTCGGTTAGGCTTCCCCTCCCTGGGGGAAGGTCCCAGGTTTTGGGTCCGGGATTGCCAAAATAACTGCCGAAAGAAAAACGGCCCCTGCAGCCAAAAAAGTCCGAAAGAATTTAAAGCCCTGTTTAGCGGAAAGTTAAATTCCCTTTAAAGGGCCTAAAACGTTGTAAGAGGGCCCCCCCCATAACCGGGTTGGGGTTGGGGGGCCCTTCCCCCGGGTGTCGGCTTGTCATTGGGCTGTGGTTTTAAAAAATAAACCCGTCGCCCCATGGGGCCCTCGTGTGCTCTAGTCGACGATAAATTCCAAAAATAACCTAACCATAAATTTTCTCTGGTTTTTACATCTGTTTTCCCCAGGTTTAAACAAATCCCAATTTTTTCTGTTCTTTTACGTCCTTAAAAAATCCTTGATTTTTGTGTTGAAATAAGGGCTTGATTATAAGACCAAATCTATTTAAATGTATCCTACAACCCCACCCCAAAATCTTGATACGTTCCTTTCCCCCCGGCCGACAAAACCTTTATTTACGACCTCGGTGAAACCTTTTGGCCCTTTGCGACCCCTACGGGGTGGTGCTGGTGCTAGGGGCCTGGAATTAAACCCCTCCAGCTGTTTCCCCGGGCCCCCATGGTGGGGGCCCATTCAACTGCTGGGACTGCTGCATTCTAAAACCATCCGAGCTGGCCCCCAAGTCGGCAGAGGGTCACAAAGAGCTGTGCCCAAAATACCTGACCCGGGAAGTTTTTTTTTTTTTTAAGTTTTGTCCCCTAATTAGAGGACTGTTTTGCCCAAATCAGTTTTGGTGTTTTTCCCTGAAGCGAAAAAGGGGCCAATTCAAAGCGGGCATTGCAAAAAAAACCCGCCAAACCCCTTAGACGTCGAAAGCCCAGTGGGAATGCTTTGTTGCGAGTTAAATTTAAAAAACTATATTTTTTAAATGGAAGCAATAAAGCTATCAAAATCTAAAAGTGGAAAAATTCATTTATTAAAAAACTTGTGGAATTTTAACAGAAAACCCTTTTTTTTCAAAAATCAAGTTTTTAATATACGATTAAATTTTTCCCCCGATTTACATAAGCATTATCTTCTTTTCAAAGAATCTTGAGCTAGATGAATAAATTAAAGGGTTTATTCGGACCTTCAAAACAACCAAAAAAAAAGTCCGAAGCTATGTGATCGACACCTTAAATTTTAAAAAAAAATTTCTCACTTACGCCGTGGGGAAACCCGGTCCGGGGGTCGAATCCCGGGTTGGGCGAGGGTTCACCACCTTTCATCCCTTTTAAATTGGGGCGATAAAATGAGGGCCAAACATGCTTGGGAACTGAAAAACCCGGGGGCCCCGTGAGGTTGACC
Source organism: Oedothorax gibbosus (assembly GCA_019343175.1). NCBI lineage: Eukaryota > Metazoa > Arthropoda > Arachnida > Araneae > Linyphiidae > Oedothorax > Oedothorax gibbosus. The sequence continues at coordinate 8,881 of JAFNEN010003932.1, forward strand.
CCTAACCGGGGGTCTGGGGGATAAAGTTACCCCCCAAACCCTTTTCACGGGAAAACTGAATTGGGCACGGCAGGCTTTACTAGTGGGCCCGTTGCGGCCCCGGGGTTAATTTTTTTTTTTCTATAGTCCACAGCAGGGCAAAAAGTCAGAAAATTTAATATCCCCCTTTTTGAGGGGTGCACATTAAAAAGGGTCCCCATTCCCCCAAAACCGTGTACGATATCACCCCCAAAAATTACTAGGGGAAAAACTCCCTCATTACTGTGGTTTTTTAAAAGAGGCCCTCGTGTAGCTCTATTTGTGACGATTGTTCAAAATTATCTTTCGCAATTTTGGTGTTGAGTTTTTAGATTAAAACACGTAAAAAAAGTTTTACTTGTAACAACTTTGAGGGGGTATAACTACCCTATTTCCCGCTGTCGCTGTCGCCCCATGGTGGGGGGCCATCACCGGGTGGTTAACTGTTTGCATTCCCGAAGCCCTCTGAGCTGTCCCCCAAATCGGGGAGAGGGGAGCTCATCAAAAGGGTCGTACCAAAATTTCCTGGCCCATGAAATTTTTTTTAATCTGTCTCGTAATCCCTAGGGGGCTGGGAGCCTAGCTGGTAATTTGTCGCCTTGCATGCGAAAGGTCCCAGATTTGCACATAGTGGTTTAATAAACTTCGAAAATCATCTATATTTCTCTTTAAATTTTATACTTTAAATTTTAAAAAAAGCAAATCCTTTTCCCTTTTTAAAAACTAAAAAGTGCCCAAAACCAATCTTTTCATTTTTTTACAACTGATGGCACCACAGCCTGGGCATTGTCGAAATAAGTGCCGGCCTGTAAACAATCTGTTCAGTCCAAAAATCTGACAAATAAAATCGGGGTAAAAAAGTTTCCCGACACTAAAGTATATGTTGCCCTTAAAAAAATTTTTGTTGGCCCCAAGCTCGTCACTTGACTGGGTTCGAAATTATGGCTCTTTTCCCTTTGTCTAGTGTGACGTAAATTTAAAATTTTCCTACGCAAATTTTTCTGTTGGTTTTTTATTTTTAATACACGTAAAAAGAGGACTTGTAACAACTTGGTGGCCTGGAAAAACCCCCTCCAGCTATTGCCGTCCCCCCCTGGTGGGGGGGCCCTCCCTGCTGGGAACTGCTGTTTTCCTCAAACCCTTTGAGCTGGCC
>JAFNEN010003933.1:0-10018 GCA_019343175.1 Oedothorax gibbosus
CACAGGTCGATGACAACGTAGGGTGTCCAGCAGAAGAAGAACGCGAACACGATGATGATCGTCATCTTCAGGGTGCGAGTCCGGGATCGGTTGACCTGGGCGATATTGGACATGCGAAGAGCGAGCCGTTTTCTGGCTCTTGTGCTGGCGCCAACTTGAGGACCGGCTGCAAAAAACAACATAATGTGAGCTGAAATAAACAATATTTGAATATTACGGTTGAATTTAATTTATTATTTTGCAAATAAGAATTTAGAAGAACTTAGGTTCAACATTGCTTGGTGGGGTTACACACAGAACTGACAATTGTACAGAGTTGTTCTGATGACGCTACAGTTACAGTCGACAAGAGAGGAGTCCGTTTTCTAGAGTTAACGTTTATTTTTTCGTTTATTTATTATTTAAATGTATTGTGGGGATTAAATAAAGATGTATACGCTTAAAATTAATATTATGTTATAATATATTGTTTTAGTATTGAAATATTAAATTTATAAATTGTAAACTGCATCTTCTAAGAATAGCCCACAGGGTTTCTACTGTTTTAATCTATAAAAATATATAACAATTAAGCAAAAAAACATAAATCAAATCTTTATACAGTCCCAAATCCATGCAAAACAAGTATTTTATAATTACTTATAAAGGGTACAAACTTAATTCTCTAATACCTAAAATGTATATTTCTATCAGTTAAAACAGTATTACTTATTTTCTTATTTTCTCTTATCGTCGAATCCAATTAGGTTACTTTTATTTTTAAAAAGTTCAAATGCGTAAGAACACTTTTTTTATAAAATGTGTTAATTAAGGATATATACTACGAACGTTTAATTTCATTACATGGAATTTATTTCCCCTGCTTACTGATTTGTGTTTAGTTCAATAAAATGTTTTTGTACTTCTTTAAGTATAATCAGGACTAATGCAAACGTAATTAATCAAAATATCTTATATTTAAAAGCAGCAATATAAAAAAGATACATATTAATTTTTACCGTATATTTATTAAATTAATGTTAATTTGGATGAAAACTTTAAATATTATTGCAGAACTATTTTGAAGAAAAATGTATTTTGACAACCAAAGAATCCTTATGTTCCCAGAAAAAGAATCTTCCAATTTTACACCTTCCTAAAATAGTAGATACAGTAAAATTCAGATGTCAGAATTCCTTTGCACTTTTCTGTCTTAAAAATAAGACTTGGATTACACTTGTAGCCACCAACCTCAGTGAGCGACATTCCGTTTCTAAATATAAAAATAATCAAGAAACATCACAGCATTATAATGTATGTGTGATTTTTTTTTCTTTGGCATTCCATATGTGACGGAATGACATTTTGAATCGAAGAATTGAAGTAAACAATTACCACGAAGCTATTTTCAAAGGAAAATTGTTTTTTTTTAGTTTATATATTACTGTTCATGATTAAAAGATAATAAAAAAAAAGTTGACATTTTTTTAAGTATTTTATTATTTCATTTTTGACTAACTTCTTTTTGTGTGACGGAATGACATTTTTGCAACCACGACTCCATCCTGGTACTTAAAAATTGAAACTTTTTGAATTAACAATACAGTGAGTTTTTAAACTAATGCATATCTTAAATGTGATATATAAGCTATGTAAAATTATAATTTAAAGCAACCTACCTGTAACATGATTTAAGTTATTAACTGTTATTTGACGTGATGGAATGACCGTGACGGAATGACCGTGACGGAATGACTAAAAGTTTCATAAACATATATATTAAATTAAAAGTGTGTAATGTAATAAATTTAATATTTCTGATTATCTAGAATACTCATAAAATATTAAATATTATATTATATATATTTATTCACATGTGAAAGGTTTTTTAAACACGTATCGAGGACGATTTCTAACTAGTTGAAATGCTGGCTGAATTTGCAGAGCCAACAAATCTTTTTTGTCCCCTAGGTACTATCTTCTTTTTCGGGAAATGTGAATACATGTCCTTTATCGTCCTGCTTTCTTAAACCATAATTTGAAAACTTGGGATATATTTTTAAACTTAATTTGCAAAAATTACCAAAAATTACAATTTTATCGATGCTGACCTTTTTATGGAATTGCCCCTTTATAAAACTTAAGAACTTCAAATATTCCATTACAATATATAAACACTAAGAATAACACTAAGCCAATTATCTACAACGTTACAATATTTGTGTCTCACACATTTATGTATAGTAAATTAGACACTTTGAACACATTATTTAACTTTCAAAAGATTATCAGTGAAATAAATTAGTTCTGGAGAATCAGTCGATAAGTGTATTATCTGTTAAAGAAATAAAATACATAAAGTAAAGCATTTCGTTCAAAAATACCAAAAGCAATACGATTTAAGTACAGCTGGGGAAAAAAAACGATCCACCCTTCGTTTTTCGGCTGCTATTGATCAGGGAATTTTGTGAAAGGTGTCATTTTTCAGGAAATAGCGTAAGGAATTCAGAACTGGCAACCAAATTGTATAAGGGGTCGTCTACATATTAAAATGAGTACCAACTTTGAAAATTTCAATAGCAACACCCAATTTTTTTTAATAAAAATGTTTATCATCTTCAAAATACCCCAGATCCAAAAAAAATTTTATTAATTTGCATTATTTGTTGAGATATAAGCATTCGAAGTTGAAGGCCCATAATGTTAAAAAAGTTTCACAAACTTTTATTTATACCTCCACAAATAAAATGAATTAAACCAACAATTTTTTTTCATTATATACTTCATAATCTTCCAAAAACAAATCACACAAGTTTTTTCATCAATTTTTAATTTATTATTATTTTTTTATTTAAATTTAAATAAGAAAAAATAAATTATGAATAGCAACCCCAAATTTTTGTTACATAAATCGATAAAGTAGATCAAGTAGAACCAAAATCCCGAATTTTTTAAGTCAACAACAATTATTTTCCGAGTTATTGTAAAAATACTGAAAAAAACGAATTTTAGGGACCGTGTAAAAATTACTTAGCAAATTGGATCCTAATTTGCATTATCGTTTGGTGGTTGAAAAGCGTTTTTGGTAAATGTTTATTCAAATTATTGATGTCTGTCAAATGTCTAAAAATCTTTTCTTGTTTCAAGTGCATACAATGTATTTTGTTTGTATAATTAACATTAAATTATATCGATTACTATGTTTTTGAATGTATGTTATTTCCAATATTATTTATAATTATTTTACTATAAAACTTCCAATAATATGTTATTTCCTCGATTTTTTTTAATTATTAGAGATTACTTATTTATTTAGTTATTTAGTCAAATAGTTATTTAGTCAGTTCGTTAGTTAGTCAGTCAGTCGGTTAGTTAGTTAGTCAGTCGGTTAGTTAGTCGATCAGTTAATTAGTCAGTCCGTTAGTTAGTCAGTCCGTAAGTTAGTCAGTCCGTAAGTTAGTCAGTCAGTAAGTTAGTCAGTCAGCAAGTTAGTCAGTCAGTAAGTTAGTCAGTCAGTCAGTTAGTCAGTCAGTTAGTCCTTTAGTTAGCCAGTCAGTCAATTAGTTAGTCAGTGAGTCAGTCAGTTCACTGACTAACTAATTGAAAGTCAGTTAGACTAAGTTAGTCAGTCTGGACTAACTAAAGGAGTGACTAACTAACGGAGTGATAATTGACTGACTGACTAACTAACTGACTGATATACTGGACTGACGACTAACTAACGACTGATAACGGACTAACTAACGGACTGACTGACTGACTAACTAACTGACTGATTAACTAACTGACTAATTAACTGACTGATTAACTGACTGATTAACTAACTGACTGATTAACTGACTAACTGACTGACTAACTAACTGACTGACTGACTAACTTACTGACTGACTAACTTACTGACTGACTAACTTACTGACTGACTGGCTAACTAACTAACTAACTAACTGGACTTACTTACTGACTAACTAACTGATTAAATAACTGACTAACTAACTGATTAAATAACTGACTAAATAACTAAATAAATAAATAATCTCTAATATTTAAAAAAAATCGAGAAATGGACAAAAATCTGTTTTCGGGATTTAGACCCATCCGGGATTTTGACTCATTCGGGATTTCGGCTTGTCGGAATTTTGGTTTGTCGGGGTTTCGGCTGTCGGGATATGTCCCAGACCCAGTGTGCCGAATTTTAAACCAACCTTTTGTAGCAATATGAATGAAACAAAAATTTGCATAAAATGTAAAACATAAATGTAATAATTATGTTTGTCTATCTGATTGTAACTAATCGCATTTGAAAATCTGTTCGTTATAAATAATCGTATATGTGACTTAATTTAAAATTAAAACTTTTTCTCGTCTACCCTTTATTTTATTTCTGAATTTTAAAATCCAAAATTTAAAAAAAAAGGTAAAAACATAAAAAAAATCACAATATTAGGGAAGAAGGTTTAATTCTAGCATCTTTTGGCGAGATTATGGTAACCCTTTTGCTAGATTGTCGTTTCGAAAAAACACCCTAAATATTACCTTTATCAATTTGGAGATTTCCCCCCAAACGAATTGAAAATTAATGCTTTAATATCTCAGCAAATAATGCAAAATGAATAATTCTTTTTTATACCTGGGGTATTTGAAGTTGCTGAATATTTTTATGTAAAAAAATTGGGTGTTGCCATTGGAATTTTCAAAGTTGGTACTCATTTTAATATGTAGACGACCCCTTATACAATTTTGGTTGCCAGTTCTCAATTCCTTACGCTATTTCCTGAAAAATGACACCTTGCACAAAATTCCTTGACCAATAGCAGCCGAAATATGAAGGGTGGATCGTTTTTTTTCCCCAGCTGTACTATGTATTAAAAAATAGTTTCTAAGAACAAACGGCTTCGTTAAATATTGAGGAAAGCATAAATATAGTTAAGTTCACAGTTTTAGTACCAATATTGAAAATAATTGTTTCAATTAGTGTTTCGGAGAATGAATCAGAAAAATCGGCTTCAGAATTTTCTTATCTTAGTTTTGCTCAGATTACAATTTGTAAGTAATCATCGTTAAGTAATTAAAGCTTACACATTATTTTTATTCCTATAGTAATGTACTTGTTAATGAAATTCTGAAATAAAATTACTGATAATATTATTAAAAATCATAAAATTTCGTTTTAAAATCTTAACAAACATTTGCTTTTAACATAATTGCTCGATCGTATTTTGTTCTTTTTAAGCTATTATCTTGCCTTCAAAATTAACAAATAATACTATTTAGTATGGCTTGGCATTTCGTATGGAATCGTAATACTTACTAGGGGAAACCGGGGCAAGTCTTTATGATATTTTGTTGTATAGTTTTTACTTTTATCTATTATGTATAAAACATTATATATCATTGGCTTCTATAAAGTTTTAGCTAAAAAAAACTAGCATTACTACTATTCCAAATAGCAAGTGTAGTTTTCGACAACAAGTGGTTAAACTCACGAATGTTGAGCCGGAAAACGAGCTTCGTGTGTACGGGGAACATTTTCTAGTCAGCCAAAAAGGAATGGGGCAAGTTTTCCAACTATTCTTAAAATGTATTAAAAGAAAAAAAGTAATGAACTAAAAAAAAGAACTCATACAAATAAGTAACTTTCCTTGCCCTTTTGTAGTGCCATCGCTTCGTGCTTGTTGCTTAAAGGAGCCCAAAGTATAACTATGATTGAAAAAAAAATTCGAAGTTAACACATGTACTTAAGTTTGGTAAGCTTGATTCACAGTGTTTTGTAGCTAGCAAATTGAATCCACGTTTTTGTGCAAAGTGACATATTATTTTTCATAGTTCAATCGTTCACGATGTATGTGGATTATTTAAGTTCTTGGATAACTTTCTGCTTATAAAACCTTTCCTAATAGTTACTAAGCTAGCGTACATTGTTTTAAAATTGTACGAGCTTCTGCCAGCTTTGATTTTGTTTTTATTTAAATTGTTTTTAATCTTTAGAACAACAATTTTTTACATTTAAGTATTCATATATGTTTATATATCAGTCAAATCCTCAAAATAATTACATCATTGACAATAAAGATGTTCATTTTAAATAGTACAAAATTTTAGTAATTTAAAAAATGTTTCAATTAATTCCTGATAACCGCATTTACAGATATCATACATACAGTATGGAATTTTTATAAACGTTTCAACTCATGCTAAACATCCAATATTATACCTAGACCTACATTCTTACTCTGTATTATCCAAAAGTAGCATATTATAGTTTATAAAACCATAACGCAACTTTTAAATTTAAGAATAAGGAAGTAAATAAGAAATTAAAATATTAAATTTAATTATCTAATCATTCATACAATTATTATTCAATCAACGCTCATTACATTAAAGAACGGTTTTTTTATTTACACTAAAACTATGAAGAGGTATTGCTGGAAGTTTTTAATACACGGAAAAAAAAAGAAGGATGAGTGAAAGAGAGAGAGAAACAGTATATTTTGCTGATTCATAAATTTCCTTAAATAAATATAAGAAAAGAAGAACTATAAATCTTTTGCTGTTAAATTTTTCCACATTTTATTTAAAAGTTTGAGTTTCTTCAAAGAGATAGTTGTATGATACTTTACCTGGTGAAAAGAGAATAAAGAAGTGAAAAAATATTTAATTTTTTTTCACTTTACTTCTCACTTCACGGGAATTTTCAATAATTTTGATTGAACCCTTTAGCACCAGGAGAGCCGATTTGAGGCAGTAAGAAGTGATTGGTAGTAGAAAATCATGTGACATTTACATTCACTCAGCTTAGTGTATTCTTCAGTGCAAAGTAATTCTTAAGGCAAAGGATTGTTTTTCTCATAGATATAAGATTGCATATTTGCTGTATAAGGACAGATTTTAACACTATGCACTATGTTGATTAACTTACTTCTTTATGTATACATTTAACAATTGATAAAATGAACAAAATATGAAATTTAAAACAAAAATTATGTCCAAATAAAAGAGCAATAAATGTCATGAACAGAAACTTTCATAAAAAAAATAGTTAGTTCGGCGCTCTGGAATTTAATGGATTTTCTCATTTTCTGAAAGAAATATATTAGAAGCTTTGTGTATATACTCAAAGAAAATTTTTGGTGCAATGGATAATTAATTTTTTCCGCATTATCTATAAAAAGATATGTGTGTGCTGAACGAGATATACTCAATTTTTTTTTGTTTTGTATTCGGTTTTGAGAGACATTCAATTCAAGATGTTGATTAATGAATCAGTGTACTGCGAACTATTGGGGGTTTCTTGTCAAGTTTTCAATCTATTGCAAAGACAAATATAAAAAAACTAAATTTGTAAGTAATTAGATTTAATCTTAAATATTATTATATTTGATTACTATAAGAAATTTTGTTTGCATTGTAATGTTATAATGGATAGATTTGTAAACTTTTCTATAATTGGAGAACTCTGAAATAGATTTTTCCTTGGAATTGACGATTTTAAGATGGACACAGAGTTGTGCAATTTTTAAATCTTTAAGTATATTGTAAACAAATGTAAACTTCATGTTAGTGATTTAAAACTATCAAGAGCACTAAAATTGTTCTTGAAAAGATCCATTATTTTGGTGAGTCCTTTTAGGCTTCGGAAAAACACCCAACAACTAGAAATTTCCCATTCAATCCACTGAACTACAAATAATGGAAATTCTATTAAGTATTTTAATTTTCAAAACTGAGGAAAAGTTATAAAACAAGTTATATTTAAATAATAAATTTAAATAATATTTAAATAATAAAACTTAAAAACCTCTTAAAAGTCATTGGCAGACGAAGTCGAAACAATTTTTCCCCGGCCTCGTCAACCAACGCTCAAAATACCATCAATTGCTTCTTGAACTCGTCAACAGACGTCTCGAAGTCCACAAAATATTGATTGGTGAAATAGATCTTCTCATGTTCTTCAACGTCTCTAACCAACGTAATAAAATGCTATTTAGGAGAGAATGTTGAATAACATGGAGCCGAGAGGTTTAGCTGATCCACCAGGGAAACATACGACCATTTTCCAGTTATTATGTGATGATTGATCTATCCTTAACCGATCACGATTGCTGCCTGGGTTCCATTTGATCTAATATGTCCAAAGCGCATTTTTGAGGAAGGTAAAGAGAGAGAATTAGGTAAACTGCAGTAAATTCTTTTCATTTATATGCACATGCTAAAATAAAAATTAATAAAACGAACTACCAACTACCCATTAAACATTTCTAAATCAAATTTTAGAAGCACTTTGCTTGAAATTTCAATGTTTTGCTGGAATTCGTGGAAGTCAAAAACGCATTTGATCAAATATCGCCGAAACTCATTTTTGACAGCTACTGCAGTTGACCTGCCCACGGCAAATAATATGGAGCGAGAGCCCTGCCCCCCCCCCCCCCCCAGACCTAATTCATTTTCTAAAGGATGAAATGTATCAGATTAGGTTCGGTTTTCATTTACTTTTAGTATATGCGTACCCGCTAGCGTGAACCGACGGCCAATTTACAGGTATCGGGTGCAAAAAGTAGGTAAATTATAAGTTAACTTAAGTCATTTTCTAAAGGCTGATTTTTACGTATGTTTTAGAAAATAATGTTAAAAGTTAATAATAAATTTCCCAGACACTTTCCGTTGGTTGGTTAAATTTTCGTTTAATTAGAAAATAAATTAATAAACAAGTAACCATAGCTGTCTTTAGCTTACAATTCATTTTCACATCTCCAATGATCAAGCACACAAACCAGAATATATATGTCAATCGACCAACCAACCAGGTCTCCAATACACACATAGTTCTTTTTTGCTTAACTTCCCCTTCTTGTCGTCCGAGGACGATTGTAGCGTCATCTCACGCCGCCAGATGCGTGTAACAAAGTCTGAACTTGATAAAGACGTTTAAAGCGTCTGGGAAAAGTTTCGGCCGACGGAAAGTGTCTGGGAAATTTATTATTAACTTTTAATATTATTTTCTAAAACATACGTAAAAATCAGCCTTTAGAAAATGACTTAAGTTAACTTACAATTTACCTACTTTTTGCACCCGATACCTGTAAATTGGCCGTCGGTTCACTCTAGCGGGTATGCATATACTAAAAGTAAATGAAAACCGAACCTAATCCGATGCATATCATCCTTTAGAAAATGACTTAGGTCTGGGGGCCCTGGGCTCTCGTTCTAATATAAGACAATATAAATACCTAAACATAAAAGATTGCCTTTCTATAAGGATAATTTATCCTTACGCTATTTTTTTTTTTCTATTTCAAAAGAAGGGGCAAAAACACGTGCAGGACAAATTTTTTATGTGCATGAAAACTTTAAGTTTTAGAATTACAACTTGATAAAGAAAAAACCTAAGGTAAGTATTGCGAAAACTATACATTTTTCCCGCTGATTTTTTTAAAAACCCAATTGCTATAAAAGAAAAACAAATAAAAAGTTTTTGTAAGCGGTAGTTGCCTGTTTCCCAAGCCCACATAAAAAGAGAATGGTTGAGCGAAGAGCTAGTCACCCTCCCTCCTTTTAAAAAAAAATCCCGACGAAATACTACAAAAAACCCTACAGAAAGGGAGTTTTCCCAAAAAGAAGATTAAGATGGACTGGTCATTAGGGTGGAGTGAAAAAAAAAAATTTTTTATTTAACATTTTAATAGGAAAAAAAGTTGTTTCACATCTTACTAAAACATGATATATATTTTTTTTTAAAATTTAAAATTAAAAATTTTCAGGGTTTCCCCAAAGAATTTATAAATACGAATGTTTGGCTATACAGTAGGGTGGGAAGAAAAAAAAAATTTTTGAGTAAAAAACTTCTAATAGGACTCAAAATTGCGTTTTGTCATGCTGATTACTGGAAAAAATAATAAAAAAAATTCCCAAATTTAAAATTATGGGGCTGCCTCAAAACGGTTTAAGTTTTAAAAAAAGGCAAAAATCAACTCATTTTTAAATTTTCCCCCCAGAATTTTCTGATTACATATCATACTTTGAAAAAAAATAAAATAGTTAA
>JAFNEN010003949.1:0-10260 GCA_019343175.1 Oedothorax gibbosus
GGGGCATAAGGAAAAAACCTGTCTTTAAAAAAAAAGAAAGGGGGTCTTATCAAAGCACAGCATGTTTGCGAATCTCCCTCCCCTCCCCCCTTCCCTCATTGCCTTTGTCTGTTGGTCATAGGGATCGCCAGGACCACAGTCTTATCTGATTACCCTGAAGCAATATATACCTGGTAAGGGGGTTTGCTGAAGCCGTGGCTGTGCTTGTAGAACCGGTTGCTTTGGTCGTCCCTAGCCAAGACTGCCTGTGGAGTAAATAATTACATCCTGTCTAAACCACTGGATTCATTGGAACCTACTGCTAGAGATAGAGATTTGAACCGAACGCAAAAACTGGGGTGGTCGGTTTGCTTTTTTGACTAATTTGAGTGGGTATTTAGTAGAGTGATTTTGTGCTAAATGGTTTGGCATTTCGAAACCAGATGAACTCAATAACATTTACATTTACATTACTAATCACAGTTATAAAAACTTCTTAAAATAGTTTCTAAATTTAAATTACTATTTTGTTAAATCAGTATTAATCTTAAATTAAATTTATAATCATTGAGGATGAAATAAAAAAAATCAGTTTGAAATTTTCATTATATTAACAGATCAAACGTTTTACTTCCAAACAATATTGCATTGCGGCAATATAATATTGGGCTGTGCTAAAATGCCAAACATTTAAAAAGAATCTTGCATTTTAAAGTCCACATAAATTTGTAAAATATGCAAATTTAAGTAAACATCAATAAGATTATTTTTTAAGGTTTCTCAAATCTAAGCTCTACTGGGAATTAAAATCTAAAAACGTTTAGTATTACTAAAAACATCTAATTGACTAGAGCAGATAATGTACTGAAATTAAAATAAAAACTATTTTTTAATACATTTTCACGCTGCAAATTTAGAAGAAGAATAATGTTGTTTGTAAGCTAATGGTAGTAATGTATGAATTCTTGAATCTTGATGAAATTTCGAAATGAAATGTTCTGCTTGTGAGAGGGAAAAAAAAGTACTGGATTTTTTTTCTTCAAACGAATCAAAATACGTTTGCTTTTGCACAGGTTTGACGTTACTGTAATACTCTTACAACAATGCTAATACTCCATATAATGCTAATTTAAAATCGCCACTCACTAACGTCCTGTTACTATGACTGACACACATGACGCCTCTAAATCCTGTGTTGAACGTATATGGGTGGATTTCTTATAGTAAGAATTATATGCATAGGTTTGACTATAAATATGTAAAAGGGTTATTTTTTTAATAAGTATATCATACCATCAAAACTTAACGAACGTCGCTAACACTAGACTCTTACTTTAAACGTTTTCAGACTTTAGAAATATAGATAAATCAGTTAAATTTCTTGTATTCCGTAGATTTCGGCTTGATGCACATTTTTTAAAACGGAATAATTAAAGTAAAATATGGGGAAACAGTTATCCATTTTTTTTCTTTGTAAATATATTGCATAAACTTCAAGTCAGGTCTTAGGATAATCAGAATAGTCAATAAACTTTTCTTATTACCCAATTTCAATTATGGCTTACTATAGTCATGAGAACCCCCTGATTCTTTTAAAATTTAAATCTTCCGTAGAGTGTTTGTCAGACTACGGAAATGTAAATTTTTTTAAAAGAAAATTATCCCTTTAAAATATTTCTAAGGTGGGGAAAAAAGGAAATTAGCTTCTAAGTTACTAAAAATTAATGGTTCTTTTAAATTTCAAAGAACTTTTGCTGAAGTGTATGTTAACCAAGATTTTTTTTTCGAAGGCGCGAGTATCTGAAATATACATCATAAGCAGGGCCGGATTACCAATTAGGCAAGTTAGGCAGTTGCCTACAGGCCCCGTACATTTTAGGGGCCCCGCAGCTTCCACTTAACAAATGGCCCCCCTTAGAATTTACGTTTTTACTTTATTAAGGGAAGGACTTTATTAAGGGTTACTTTATTAAGTAAGGAATTTTCATCGCTCGAGTTAAAAAACAAAAAAAAAAAAACATGTCAACACACAAGCCTCAAAGGGGGTAAAAGAAACATATCTGTTCCCTAGACTAACAACCCACCGCACAACACGTGGTAATGACCCAAGAGAAGTTTTCGTTATCTGAGGCAATAAAATGGTCGGATACAATAACCACTGTCTTCCGCGAAAGATGTTAGGGGCTATTTTTGAAGCCTTCACACCCCTCTCTTATAGGGTTGTAATCAACTCAAAAGCTATTGATAAATAGCACCTTATTTGGTTACATTTATCTAAACTGGCCACAGTAAGATATTTTTGAATTTTTGATGGGTTCTTTTGCTAAGTTTTGGATTCACTCGAAGACATTTTGTAATTTTGAATGAAAACGAGGTTCTAGTAGGAAGTAATTGTTTTGGTTAAGTTTTACTAACGTTTATGCTCGTCGAATTAAAAAGCTCATTCGGATTTTAAAATATATATATATACCCTTAGATACGCCTAATTTATAAGAACGTTTTGGAGCAAAAATTATAACTGCTTTAGAATTCAGTTAAAACTAGGTATTTTTAAAACTCTCGAAACCAACAAAAAAACATTCTTTTTTTGCCGACTTTTCTTTTTTTTTAATTTGAAATATTTAACAAAAGAAATTTGCTATCAACATCGAAGAGATTTCCGAATATCTATCTTTAAACCTCTTTCAAATTCCGTTCTAATTTCCTATTTTAAAGAATCTATTTTTCATTTGAAAGGTGTATGACAACGTGTACCAATCTTTTATCTTGTATGTTGTATGCCTGTACTTCCGGATGGTCATCAATGTCCGGGTGGACAGAGACAGTAGGCAAAACTATGCATTGCATAGGGGCCTGCAAAAAGTTAAAGGGCCTATTTTTCTTAAAAATTTAATCACAAACATTTTTAAAGAAAAATATTTTTTTTATTTGCAAATTACTAAAATATTTAATAGTTCGAAATTAACATAGGGCCAGAAATGTCCAAGATTAGGGCTCCTACTAGAAAGAGACCAAAAATTCTGTTCCAATGTTAAAAAAATGGATTAATTTTGTAAAATTCGTTAGAATTATTGCAATGTTCATGCTTTTAATAATTTTTTTTTTAATTTTAAAGACAGCTTTAAATGCAAAATTCTTTAAAATATCTAATAAGAGAGGGCGAGAGGGGCTTTGGCACTTTAGGGTATATTTACGAACGGGGCCTAAGGTCCACAACATTTTGGTATTTTGTAACCTCAAAATTTATTTAATTAGGGGAAAAATGCGGAAATTGGAAATGTCAGTGTTTACTGTAATTTTTACTGCAATACTTCATGACTTTTTAACAATTTTTTGTTTTATTATTACGAAATTTTTTTCTTCAATAATTCAAACTGCAAAATTATTCCATCTTTAGAAATAAATTTCGCAAAAGGGGCCCTTCAGGGATTGATTAATACCCCCACACCTTTTAATTTTTTAAAAAGCCATTAAACATTTATTATTAGGCAAATATCACTTATTTTTTTTAAATTCGAATAAAATAAGAATAAAACTGAAATATTCTAAATTAGTTTTTCTGAAATATACCATTTTTAATTTATGAAATAGGGTATGATTCACCAATTATTAGTACACCAAAAATAGTAAAAATTAAATTAATTTTTAATGCAATATATTTTATTGAAAAATATCCGGTTGTCACTTTTCACACACACTTGGCTCGAAATAATAACTGGACATGCCGTTTTTTGTCCTGTGGGCAGACAAGAATTTTTTTAGAGCGATTAAGACTGAGAAGAAAGATTTTATTTCCTTCATTTCCTGTTTTGGGGGTCTGGTTGTCTGGGTCTGTCTCCTCACTCAGTCGTTTATCTATCTCTTGATCATTCCTCATCCCCTGTCCTCACTTGTAGCAAAAGACCAGGGCTAAGGCCAATGGACAAAAATCACAAAAAATAGATAAAAGACACTAAATTTATTGCTGGTGCGTCACTAGACACTAAAGGTTGTAAGTTCAATTCAATCCTTAGCCTTGGTGTTGGGCAGTTTTGTATTTGACTCTGTGAGGATTCGTTGATAATTTTTTCCCTGTCTGAATCGAGTATTTGTGTCATTCATAAGTGGCTAAAGGCCTGTTTAAAGTTAAGATATTAATAAAAATTTAAATTCATTTAATGTCAAAACTTAATATAATTGAGCTTTCGTAAAAATATAATTTTCGCTTTACTATGCACTATTTTTAATATTGCTATGGACATTAAGTGTTCGGTGAGTAATTGTTTAAATTTTTGGTCAATTGCGTATTTCTGTCCGTCGTTTAGATTTATTGGTATTTATAAATCAATTCCTATTTTACGATCATTAAATAATACAAAAAGTGATGTAAAACAAATTACTGCTTCAGAATTTAAAATTTGGATGTTATTGATTTTATTTGTGTGAGTTCTGATGATGTCCACTGAAAAAAATGCATAGCATTTCTTCATGCCGAAAAAAAGAGCAAAGGGTGTGGGGGGGGGGGGGGGGGGAAGCGAAGGTGGCCCCGTCAAAATCAACTGCCTACAGGCCCCTACACTGTTTAATCCGGCCCTGATCATAAGCGAATTTGGTTGAATAGCGCATGCAAAAAACATTTTTTTTTATATTTGGAACTTTTATATATTCTCTATCAACTTAGTTGATTTGTGTCTAATAATATTTTCAAGCTTGAATTGTTAAATGAAATTTAAAAAATTGCTGTTTGAAGTTCGACCACACTAAACAGATTTTTCCAATACCAAAGTACTTATTGAATAAATATAAACATATTGAATTTATTATTGCATCTGCAGAACCAATAAATTTTTCCATCAACTCCATTTATTTTATCTTTGAAACTTTTTTAAATCTACCTTTTTAGCCTACTTTTCTTTTTTTAATTCGAAAGAATAAAAAAAAATGAAAAAGTAGGTATTGATATTCTGACGATGTCCGTCCGTCTGTTCACAAACCCCTTCCAAAATCTGTTCCACCCGTCAGTTCTTAAAAAAAAAATTCTATTTGTTAGAAAGGCATGACCTCAGAGACCCAACTTTCATACTTTTTGTCCGTCTGACTATTGTCTGTCGGCAAATTGCCCATTGAACTTTAATTTTTACTTATTTAAATCGCTGTTACCAAAGAAAAACAATGCCAACAATGACAAACAGCATGAGAAACCTTATTCATTAAAAAAATATTTGTACCTTAAATCAGTTTGAAGTAGTTTCATGTTTTGTCACAAATAATTAATTATTCTTCGAACTGCAATTAAAGCAGACGATAAATAATATTAATTTGCGAAAGAAAATCAAGGAATTTGATTGTTGCTTAAATTATATAGCTGGATGCTGTGTTTGGTGATTATTTTTTTTTCTAATGTGTATAAAACTTGTATCGAAAATAGAAGTGATTCTAGGTGACAGTTACTGTTACAAACCTACTTCTTTTCCCTGTTTTCCTGTTACTTAAATAAGTAATAAGAAAGTAGGCTATTTTAGTTCTTTTAGAACTTCTTGTGCTTCATTATTTTTGATTTTTTTTCTTAATATCAATTATCTTATATTTTAACTAATATAATAATAATTCCATTTTTGATATTTATGCTGATTGGTGAAAACCACATTTGTTTGTTTTTTACTCATTGCATATTTAAAACTAAATTTTAGAGAATGGCCTTAGGTACGACGCCATTATTATTGTATCTGCCTAAACGTTACAAATTACTAACATCAGCTCAGTCGTAGATTTATTGGGTCTTGAAAAAATACCCTTCTCTTAGGTGTAATCGCATCTCCTATTTTAATTCTTAAAAGATACAATCTTTTAAATAAACACGAAAGCTGCAAAGTGGACTTTTTCATTATTCTATCAACTTTGACTACTTTGAGTATTGCGTATTTTGCTTTGCGTATTTTTAAAGACTGACTTCCTTGCGTTTTGCCGTAAAACTATCAACTTTGCATTTTGCCTGATTAAAAAAAAATGATCTTCCCATAATTTTTCCTGGCGATTGCCGTCATAAATAAGACCCACAGTCAACTCAATATATATGCTGAGTGATCTGATAGCTTAAATACCTGCAAATATATTATAGAGTGGCAAAAATTGCATTATATGCACGCAAAAAATTATAAACATTAAAAAATTCACAATGACTTTCCTTTTTTTTTTAAGTACGTTTTTCATGTTTGAACACATTTTTAGTTGAGGGCACTATCAGTACCCCAAAATCGATAGAATTATCGATTTTTTGGTTTAAAATTTAATTTAAGCCTCTAGTATGTTTTCCCAAAGTTTCAAAACAATCGAAGAAATTTTTTTATATTTACATAAAAAGCTATTTTATTTTTACGTTACAGCGAACGTTCCATGATCCTTTAATTCCCTAAAACTTTATTCAGTTTGTAATATTCAGAAACATATATCCGCACTTAAAATGCTAAAATTCAAATAAATGTTTATGGAAAAGCAATTAATTTTTTAGTGCTCACATTTGAGTATATTGAATAGAATTTGGGTTGGAATAGTGAAAATATTTGATAAATATTTTTAATAAAATAAAAAGTTTGAAATTGTATTTTTTTTTATAAATGACATTCGGGGGTTTACTCACTAAAATATTTTTTTCTGCTAAACTATGTCTCGCTTCAAAAATTCAAACCGTAAAGTTTTTTTTAACAATGATTCAATACCCCATACGAAAAAAATCACTGAATAAATATTTAAATATGAAGTCGAGGAAAGGTTTTAAAATATGAGACAAAATTAAAAATATATATATATATTTTATAAAAAAGTTTTATTCACAAAGTCTCTGTTTTTGACCATTTTACTCCTATTTATCACATATTTACGACAATCTCAATTTAAAGAAAAAACCGTTTTGGGTTCCGACTCCCTAAAAGAGCTAACTAATCCTGCAAAAATTATATAATAAACTCTCCTAAAATACAAATTTTAAGTCCGTCCTCTCTACTGAATATCCTCATTGCATTTCGTTTTGCCTATAAACAGCAAAAAGTCCACATTTGGCTATACTCTGATTCTGCCTGAAAATCGAAAATGGTTCAGACGTCGGATAGCAGATGTTCTGATAAAAACAGATTTTCTCACAAATCCTCTCGACTTGAATGAATTCCTTCTTTGCCGTGGGGCGAGGGCCAGAGCCAGAGCAGGCCGGAGTACGGCGTCACACGACATTCCGACGAGTTAGCGCGTCTGAAACTAATTAGGTGAGAAAATACCCCCCCCCCCCCCCCCTCCGGGCCAACGGCGAGCAAGTGGGGAAGAGAAAAATCTTAGGATGATTTTTTAAGGCTCGCAAAAAGGAGTTATTATAAGGAATCGAAAATAAAAAATGTTCGGCAATTCAGAAGCTTTCCTATAAGTCACGCTTAAAATTTTCGTCTCAAAACTTGCCTTTTAATGTCATTCTTAGTCTACTTAAAATGTAAAAGAATGTGATCTTATTTAAATTAACAAGTTTTTGGCCGTTAATTTAAATTTTTAGATTATTTTAAGTAGAAATACTCCTTCAAATTAACCCTTTCACTACTAATGATTCTATTTGGAATCATCAGTATGCGATCTTATCGCACTTCGTTAAACTCGCACTCATTTCAAAGAAATTTTATTCAATACTCCCTTATACATATTTCTATAAGAACAAATTTTCTTTTTTTATAGTTAGATGGAACATGGAAGGAGAATGTCTTGCGAATAATTAAACAATGTTTGTTTTAGTTAAATGAAAATATGACAAAAACATAGTCAAATAAAATTCCTTCTTAAACAATATGATTAAATAAATTTATTAACTAAATTTTTTGAATTCTTAAAAATATAATTCTAACCAAAAAGTAATTATTGACAAAAAGTTATTTGTTAATTATTAATTAATACTTTAATTTCTATTAAAAAAGTAATAAAAAATTAAAGTATAAATAAAAAATTTCAAATAACAATCATTACATAGTTGCGATTTATTGTTTGGGTAATTAATAAATGTTAACTATCTTTTTACGGCCACCTTCTTAGTTGTAAAAAAAAAGAATGCAAATTTGACATATCCACTCAACTTCCGGAATTGAAACACCCTAGGCAGCCCCGCCTAGGTAGCCCCCCCCCCCCCTTCCCTTCTTTCCTTCATCCAGCATTTTGAAATAGTTGTATACTTGTCTCCTCCTCCCCCACCCCCATTTAGAGTATCTGATAAAAAAAAACACAGATATCTTGGCTGTAGTTTTTAATGCCATCTGTTGAGAGAAATTGCAACTAAGCCAGCAAATTTCTGCAAGCAAAATTCAAGTCTAATTCACACATGACGTCAGACTTGCACTGATCGGATAAAACAAGCCAAAAGCAAACTTGCGGCAAGTGTACGTGCTATCTGGGTGGTTCCGGAGCCACTGAGTGCAACTGATAATTAAACTACCCATTTTTACAGCCTGAATCGAAGCTTGCAAGCCTGTCAAAGAGCAAAGAGGGCAAAACTGTTAGGTAATTTCATACTTAGGGAAATACCAACATATATATATATATTTTTTAAATTCAATATTGTGTTTCGAAGATAGTTTTTAACTAGTATAAGTGTTTGGATCTCCATCTCATGGGAGGGGGGGGGGGGGGGGGGAGGAAAGAATAATTGGAGTGAAAGATTTCCGTTATTTTTTGAAAATACCAGTATGTTCTTCATACCAGTTTAAGATTCTGTTGTTTATTATGAAATCTTAGAGAGGGCGCCATTCACATGGTGCCATTTTGGGCTAAAATAGCGCTTTAAAAATTATTGAGGGGAAATTAGAAAATAAAATAATTATACAATTACGTATTATTGAAAAATAATTGTTTAAAAAGTGAACTGTTAAAAAAGTTAAAGATGGCGCCTTTTCGGGCGCCTAACGGCGCCCAAAATGGCGCCCTTTGTAAAATTATTGGGGGGGGGGAGGCTCCCCCCCCCTCCCCCCTATAACTTACGGCCCTGGCCGTAGGGGCAGCATCTTTTGCAAAAAAAAAATTAACAATTACTCGCAAGTATTCGCGTAGTAAAATGTATAAATATGAACAAAATATAACAATCTTATATTATCCATGAATACTGAACAGGCCCGTCAGAAGAAATAAAATATGTTCAGCAATAAAAACCCTGTTTTGTATCTGCAGGAAATATTGAGTAATAAATCTTCTAAGAATTTTTTTTACAAAGCTGGCGCGTAACCATGGGGGGAAAGGGGGGGGGGGGTCTTAAAAATTCCTTAAAATAAAATTAAAAATAAGTAGGTTTTTGTAGAGTGTTGTAATATAATATTTTTAAGAAATACAGAATTAAGAGTAATTCAACATTCGAAGTGGCTGACAGGTGGTTGCTAGAAACTCACGTGACTAGGAAACATATGCGAGTCACCATTTCGGTTTGCCTGCCTACTCTTATCTGATTTTCAGGTCTGGCAACAATTTGCATAGTTCTAACGAAACGGAGCGATAAGTTACCATATGTAGCAAACTTTCTCCTCAAATTAGGAATTTGGCGATTTTCATGTTAAAGGACGTTTTTGGAAGCTGCTTTGCTATTGAATGAGCAGTCCATTCTATTTATCTCTTTGATTTTTACCCCCCATTTCAGGCATTTCTCCTCTAGAGAAGTGTGCGACAGTGCGCGGATTTACTAGCCCTATAGTATATACTCGCATTTGAGAACAATTGATGTTTTGCAAAAGGTCCTGCCTCAACTACACTGTCTCCGGACGGCCCTGCTTGCTAAGCTTGTGAAATTGTTGTATATAATAGAACTTGTCTTGCAGGATCGTTCATAGATTGACTGAATGAGGACAGTGCAAAGGTAACTTCCGTACCACGGCGTATTGTGTCTCAATCGTCTAAATTAGGTGAATAAAAGTTATAGTTATTTCTACAACTAGATCACAAAGCGGCTATGCAGAAGATAGGAAAAATGTTCATCACCTCAGGCTATCTTGTTGTTGGCGAGATTTTCATTTGGCGGTGAATCAACGATCACTTATATGCCAAACTGTTTACATTCTTTTACCTCTCCTCTTCCTTTGTGTGTCCTACGAAAGTAGCACGTGCATTTTGATTCTTTTATTGGAAAGTTATTTTTCGGGCTTTATTTTAACAAAATGAAGTTGTTAGTCATTGGAGATTCTATGATTAAGGGTTTGAAAGATTATTTCGTTGAAAAATGGAGTTTTTTCGACTTTGTGTGTGTTCCTGGCAGTAAGATCGAAGGATTGACAAGGGAGATTTCTGCAATGAAGAAAT
>JAFNEN010003955.1:0-10088 GCA_019343175.1 Oedothorax gibbosus
TTGGCTTTTGAATTTTAAATTTTTAAGCTGGGGGGGTTTTCGATTTTTTTTCTAATGTGTAAAATCTATGTAGAAACGGCGTTGATGTTTTTTGCTTTGGAACCTAGTTTTTTCCCCGATTAAACTCAAAATTTTTAAGTAACGGAAAAAGTAGGCTTTTTAGTTCTTTATGAATTTTTTTTGTTTAATACTTTTAAATTTTTTTAGCCTATTTTTTTTTTTTAAAATTCAAATAATTAAAAAATAAAAAAGTAGGTATTGATTTTGGGGCGATCCCCGCTGTCTGCCGTACCCCCCTTCCAAAATGGTTCTATCCACGGATCTTAAAAATTCTTTTTTTGTTAGAAAGCTATGACCTCAGATACCAAAACTTTCATCTTTTTTTTCCCGTCTGTCTGAAGCCGGACGGAATAAATCTACTATTGCGGCAACCCCATTAATTGGGGTTTAAAAATTAATTTTGAGTCATTTAAGTCACTGTAGGTATTGAAATGCGGTTGATGCCATCGTCTGTCCGTCTGTATTTTTTTTTTTAATACGTTTTTTTGTGGTTTTTTACTTTTGTTATTAAAAAATTTTTAAATTTTATTCTTCGAATACAAAAAACAGAGCAGAGAAAAAAAATTTTTAATTAAAGAATTTTTAAGGAAATTTTTAATTTTTGGTTTTTTAAAATTTTAAATCATAGCTGGGTGCTGTTTCGTTTTTTTTTTTAATGGGTTTAAATCTATGTAGAACCGGCTTTGATGATATTTTTTTTAAAAACCATTTTTTTTCCCCATTAGAACTTCAGTAAGTATTTAAGAACGGAAAGGGGGTATTTTAGTTCTTTGAATTTTGTTCCCCTTCTAACTTCGAAAAAAACCAACCAATCACTTTAGGAATTCCGAGTTGAAGTCAACCAAAAATAAATGGGGTCTCGGAAAAAATTTTAAATTATAAATTTTGTGGGCTATATACATTTTAATTAGAAACTAAAAAAGGGGCCCCTAACACACTTTTAAAAAAAAAATGAAATTCGGGGGAAAAAAAAAACTGATTTTAAGGAACGGGGTTTTTTCCCCCCAAAAAAAGGTTTTTTTTCCTTCTAAAAACGGAAATGTTCCAAACCCGAGGGGAAAGGTAAAAAGGAATTTTCCGTTTTTAGAGCGCCAATTTTATTCCCCCATGAAAATTTGGGGAAAAAAGCACTAAAAATACACACATCGAACTCAAATCCCTTTTTACCGGGCCCCCCTCAGTGGCCGAGGGTTAGGGATCGCCTAGATATTCAACATTTCAGGATGCGGGGTTCTAACCCACTTACGCCGTCACCCAAATTTTTGGATATGTGCGGAAATAGTAGGAAAACCCCAATTCCGGGGGCCCCTGATCACTGAAACGACGTGCTGTTAAATTGGGACCCCAAATCCTGACGACGTTAGCGTACGATGTCGTTCAATTTTTTTGGGTGGCCGTCAGGCGACCCGTGACAAATTTGGGGGTTATTAAATTGAGGGCTAAATACGGGGTTTTATTGGCTGTGAAAGTTTCCCAAAAGGGGGGCTAAAAAGCAGCCGGAAACGATTCCTTACCTTCCTGTAATCCGTACGGGGAAATGGAAAATTTAATAACGGAGAAAAAGAAAAGAGCTTAAGTAAAAACCGGGAAAAGAAAAATGGAAAATTTTTAATAAGGAAAAGAAATAAAAAAAAATTCTGTAAATACAGGGGGAAAATTAACAAAAGGGGGAAAGCCCGGCAACTCTGCTCCCGGGGTACTTTTCCCTTTTTAATTTTTCAGTAAAAAATTTGTAAGGCATTTGGGGACTTAGTTGGGGCTCATTTTGATCGGGGGGGACTGAAAGCATGAAAAATTTTAGAAAATTAAGCAACTGCAAGTAACAAAACCACAAGGGACATTTTTTTAAAGGCGTTTTAGTTTTGTCTGGGGCAGCAAAGGGCCCAATTTCTAAATAGGCTAATAGGCTGTAGCTAGAGCGGCAAATTTTTTGGGGGCGAAAAATTTTAGACCCATTATAGCGGCATTTTGGATAAAAAAATTATTATAACATACGAAAATTTTTTCAAACAAAACAAATAATTTTTAAAATTGTGCCTAAACCCTAACAAGTATCGTATTAATATTTTTTAGCAAAATGGTCCTACACTACAAGGGTCCCCCGCGAATTTTTTTATGCCAATTCCTTTTTAATTTTGACTTTTTGGATACAAAAATTATTATAACGATACGAAAAAATTTTTTGAAACAAAACAAATAATTTTAAATTTGGCCCCAACCCGGAAACGAATGTATCGTATTAAATTTTTAGCAAACATGGTGTACAAGGGGGGCTGCGAAAATTTTTTATGCCCTTTCCGCTTTAATTTTCGACTTTGGATACAAAATTATTATAACGATACGAATATTTTAACAAACAAAACAAATAATTTACATTAGTGCTTAACCGTAAACGAAGTATCGTATTAAATTCTAGAAAAAAAGGTGATAAAGGGTCGCTGGAATAATTTTTTATGCCAATTTCCCCCTTAAAATTCGACATTTGGCATCAAAAATATTATAAAAAAACGAATATTTTTAAAAAAAAAAACAAATTTTTTTCATTATGCCAAAAAGTAAAAAAATATCGTACAAATTTGTAGCAAAAATGTCGCTGCGAGGGGGTCCCCTCCTCCCCGGTTTCGAAGTTTAAAAAAAAAGTAGAACTTTAAAAAAAATTCGCCTATTTCACTTTGTGGTAAAAGGGGGAAACACGATTTAAAGGTGTAATTTTTAAACAGTCAATCCCCTTTTTTGCAGCTAACCGGCTCCCCTTTTCAAGGGGGGAAAAATTTTTGACGTATACAAGGGCGGAAATAAAAGTGCCTACAAGGGCAATTCTTTAGTTTTTTTTGAATTATCGTCGCATAGAGTACAGAGGGCTTTGGCGACGGGGTCTTTTTTTAAACCCCAGTCGAGTGACGTCCGCCCGAGTAGGCACCAGGCAACCTTAAAGGGCCACATCGTACGCGCGTTTTGGATTTTTAAAGGGTATTTAACGTGCATCCCTCACACGGGGATTATTGTCGGACATTTTGGGGGCACGGGCCTTTTAGGTGGCAGTTTTTTGGCATGCCCCGGGGGGGCCAACCGGGCCTTCCCCCTGCTAGGGAATGGGGCCAACGACTGGGTCCCCCCCACGGGGAAATTTTTTAAAACGGCCCTTGCAGTTAATTTAGCGTTTTTGGTTTTTTTTTTGGGGGGCTGTAAAATGAGAAATACAGATTTTTTAAAAAAACATATAGAAACTGTAATACCATAAGTAATCAGTCCCTAGGTTTTCAGTTTTTTGGGGTTGTGTATGTGCTAAGGTCATGTACAAGTGTCACAAAAAACCCCGTGTTTTTTGACAGTAATTCATCGGCACGAAAAACTTTTACTATCTTTCCCAAAAAGATGTCGCCGTGTTTTTAAAAAAGAAAGAAAAAATTTACGAAAAAGGCGAAAAGCAATCGTAAGTGCTTTTTTTTTACCAATGAAATTCGAGCCCACGATGAGGCCCCCCCCGGGGGATTCCCCTTCCCCCCCCCTTTTAAGGGGATAAGAGATAAAAAAATAGGGGTTTTTTAAAGCCGGGGTTTTGGGGGGTTTTTTTGGGGAAAAATTTTAAGGGTTTTTAAAAATAAAGCTTAAATTTTTTTTTCCCACAGATTTTGTGGGAAGAAAAAAAATTTTTTTTTTAAAAAAAGGGTTTTTATTTTTTTGCAACCTTTATTTGTAAATTAAAGTTTTTTTTTTTGGGAGTGCCCCCCAAAAAAAAAAATTTTTTTTGGGGGCCAAAAAAAATTTTATTTTCCCAAAAAAATTTTAAATTTTTTAAAAAAAAATTGCTAAGTTAAAACTTTTTGATGCCCAAAGTATTTTTGATGTTTAGTTTTTTTTAAAGTCTTGCATTTTTTGGGGTTTATTTATTGGGGATTTATTCGGGCTTTAAAAAAATTTTAGGGAAAAAAACCCCATTTTTTTTTTTTTTTAAATTTTTTATTATTTCAAACTGTTTGAAGGGGGGTTCGAAAATCCAAATTTTGCTTTTGAAGGGTGCTGAATAAAAGATATTTTTTTTTTTTAAAAAAAAAAAAAGGTTTTTCGTCTGTATCCATCAGGGGATGAAATTTTATTTAATGAAGGGAAATTTTAAAGTTTTTAATTTTATTTCACACTCCTTTTGGAAAAAATTTGGGGAAAAAGGAAAAATTTTTTTTTGGGGGGTAAAAACCCCCCAAAAAAAATTTATCTTGAAAATTTTTAGTCTTTTTTAAAAAAAAAAAATATTTTCGGGGTTTATTTAAAAAAAGATTTTAAAAAAAAAAGGGAGTGGTTGGGGAAAAAAAATTTTAGAGGGGCCCCCCTGGCCCCTTCTTTTTTTTGATGGGATTTTGGGAAAAAAATATTTGGTCATTTTTAAAAGGAAAAAAATTTTTTTTTTAAAAAATGAAGGAAAAAATGAAAAAAAAAAAAAAAAGGGGCTGAATAATTTTAGGATTAAAAATAAAAAAAAATTTTTTAAAAAATTTTATTTGGAAAAATTTTTTATTTTATTTCAAGAAAAAATTTTTTTTGGTTTTCCTTTATGCAAATTTTTAAAAAAAAAAAAGAATCCCTTTTATATTTTTAAAAAGATGGGAAAAGGGGGAACCCTTTGATTTTATGATTTGGGGTTGGAAAATATTTTTTGGGGATTTAAAAGAAAAAAATTTTTTTTTAACCTGAGAAAAAAAGGGAAAAAAAAAAAAGGGTTTTTAGTTATGTGGTGTATGGGGTTTTTCCCTTTTAAATTTTTTAAAACTAAGGATTTTCAAAGGACATATAGTGGTTTAAAAGGGCGACCCCCCCCAATTTCAAATGATGCATTTTTTTTTTTTTTCCCTTTTTTTTAAAAATATAGAAATTTAAAAGGAAAATTTTTTTAAAAAAAAATGTAAAAAAACTAAAATTTTTTTTTATGTACATATGTATCGCCAAAAAATTCTTTAAACTTTTTTTGGGGATGGGGACTTTATAAATTTTCGTCATGCAAATTTTTTATTTTTTTTTTTTTAAAAAAAAATTTATATTAAATTTTCCCCCTTTTTCTAAAATTTTTTAAAAAAAAAAAATTTTTTGGTTTGTTTAAAAAGCTTTTTAAAAAGGAAAAAAGGCCCCAAAATTTATGAAAATTTTCTTTTTGGGGCCCAAAAGGGGTAACTTCCCCTATTAGAAATATTTAAAAAAAGGGGGGCCGGGTTTGTAATCGGATTTTTTGGGGGGTTTTTTTGGGATTAAACCAGGTCCTAACGTAGAGGGGCTGTCCCTTAGTAAGTAGTGTAGTTCGATTGGGGGCAAGATAGTGCCCCCAAATTTTCAGCGTGTTCGAAGTACCTTTAAAAAAAAAAGGTCAAAAATTTTAGGGGGTTTTAAAAATTTTCCAAAAGGGTGGCAAAAAAAAAATTTCCCCCTATTTTTTCTGAAAAAAAGTGTTTTTATGATAATCTTACGAAAAAAAAGTTTTTAAAAAAAAAAAATTTTTCCAAAACAAAATGTTAAAATGCAAAATTTAAAATATTCCAAATCGTTACGTCAAGCAAACGTTCCCCCCTTTAACCCCTAAAGACACGCCCCGTCACTTTGGAGAAACACCCCCCCCCCCCCCCCCCCTTGCATGACTTTTAATTTTTATGTACATCCCCCATTTTCTAATGGCTTTAAATTTTGACTATGAAAAATTTTTTTTAAGGAATTTAAATATTTTTTTATTTAAATTTTACAAAAAAAAAAAAAGATCTCAGTTGTGATAAAGCTTTTAAAACATACCCACATACTAAAAAGCCCCAAAATTTTTAAATTTTCTGTTGTTACTTAGGGAGACTGAAAATCTAAGGTTATATATTTTGTAAAGTAGCCTATTTTTTTTATGACAATGGACATTCACAATGGCCTACGGACCAAAAGTTTTTTTGAAAAACAAATCATAAAGATTTTAAAATTCCCAGTCAAACCCGGGTATTTTTGGGCCTTTAAGGGTAACGGGGGGCCACCTGGGAAAAAGATTTTTCAAAATTTTTATTTGTTTCAAAATCATCAGATTTTAAATTAGTTGCATTTTTAGAAAGGTGGCAACATGGGTTTTAAATTTTTAATATAAACTTTTTCTATTTTATTTTTTGGGAAACACAAAAAGGTTTTTTTATTTTTGAAAGCTTAAAGAAAAAAAAACTACTTTAGAAAAATTTCATTTGAATTGCTAAAAAAAATTTGAATATCGAGTAAGAAAAAACTCTAGCGATTTTTTAATCTATTGGGGAATTTAAAACCCCATCATTTTTTTTATTCTATGTTGAATATTTCAAAAACTGTATTTAATTGTTGGCCCGGGGAAAATTTTGACCCCGAATGCTAATTTAAATTTGGCCCTAGCTACCAAAAATTTCCTTTGCTATATTACACTTTTAAAAAAAGAAAGAAAAACGAGATTCTTTTTAAATAATTTCATTTTAAACTTTTTCTTATTTAATTCTATATTATTATGCCCCGGGTTTAAAGATTTGCCGCTTGTAGGTACGATTGATTTTCCGCCCCCGTCACAAATTTTCTCCCCCTCAAGGAAAATTAGCTGGTTAGCTGCAAAATAGAGTCGTATACTCGTAAAGTGCTGGGGGAAAAAATTTACACATTAGAATCATCTGTGTACTTTTTCACACTAAAAAAGAAAGCGAAATGGCGAATTTTTAACTGTTTCCTATTTTTTCTTTAAAATTCGAAAACCGGGAGGAGGGGGTTCAATTGCCCCCATCACAGTGACCACGTTTTTCCCACAAAATTGTAGAGTTTTTTACTATACGGTTACGCATTAATGTAAATTTTCTTGTTAAAAGTATTGTATATTTACAATATTTTTTTTTACCGGAAAGCCGCTTTAATTGGTGTAAAAATTTTCCGCCCCCGAAAAAATTTGCCCCTTCAGGGTACAAACCCACTTAGCCTATTTAGAAAACCGGCCCTGTTGCTAAAGGGTGGAAATGCCAACTTTTTTTGAGTCCCAAAATTTCTAATATGTTATTTTCTTTTCATTATAATTCGGGTTTTCGTTTTTGATTATGAAAAAAAAATATCCTTAAAACGGTTTTTTTAAAAAAGCAGGTTGATTTTCCCTTTTTGAAATGTAAATTAATTTTTAAAAAAAGTCAGCTGAAAGTGTTCTTTAAAATATTGCGGTTAAAACATTGGGGGGAGCAGCCTAAACTGAAACAAATAAGAATTTTTTTTTATAAAGAAAAAATTTTTTTCTTCCTAATTTAAACCCCTTTTATAATTTTTTTACCAAAAAAACCCTTTAAAAAAATAATAGTTCTAATTTTAGGGAGTTTTATTTTTGCAATTTAAATTTAAATTTTTCACAGCCCAAAAGCAGTAAATGGAAAGTTTGGTGGGGTACTTCGGTTTTGGCCAAAGTTTAAACCCCCCCCGGACTCGAAACGTATCCCCATTTTTTTTTTTTAATTTGTTTCCCCTTTTTTTTAAAAAATTATAAATGTAATAAAAAATGCCGCCAAAAATTTTTCCTAAAAATAAATTTCTTTAAAAGGGACAGTGGGTTTTAAAAAGGGTTTAAAAACGGTTTTTTAGTTTAAAAATTTTTTTTTATAAAAAAAACTGATTTTTGGGCCCAAATTTCCGGCACTGACGGGATTTGTCCCTATTTAATTTTCGTTAGAAATGCTACCAAGAAATATTTTATCCAAAACATAAAATATTATAGCCAAAAAAAGCAATGTAAAATATTCCCGATTTCACATGAAACTTTTTAAATTTCAAACTATAAAATTTAAAAAAATCGAAAAAGACCCCAATTTATCCTATAAACACGAAAAACCTTTTCCAATTTCTATTTTAAACCCAGAAATTTTCCCTTTTTCCCAAACGGGGGCTATTTTGTTCAAAAACATTTTTTGGGGGAGGGGGGTTAAACGCGGTAGAGCGTGTCACGGTTTTAATTTTAAAGGGTGACTTCGACTTTTTCCTTTTACGTGGGGCAGGGATAACCCAGAGAATGCTAAAAAATCGTCCCCTTTTCCAAAATGCCCCAAGGGGGACGAAAACAAATTCCCGTTAAAAATTGATGGTTGTTTTTTTCGTCTATTCCCGGGTTCCCCCCTTCCCCGATGTGTAACGATTACTTAAGGGCTTGGCGCACAGTGGCGGTTGATCGCCCAAATTTTTTTTTGCCACAATTTTCTTTTTGAAAAAAATTTCCAAATTTCTTTCTAATTTTTTTTTTGAATACAGATATTGTAATTTAAAAATTTTTTAATCGAAAGAACGAAAGAAAAAAAAATCGATTGTGTTCAAAATATATTTAATTTTTGCAGCATTTTTATTTTTTACTGAGATAAAATCGTCTACACTAAGGACTTTAAAATTCTTCACTGATTTCCAAATTTTAAAAAAATTATTAAAAATATAAATATGTGTTTTTAAATTTTTTTTTTGATAGTCATTTTATTCTTTTGTTTTTTCAAATGGTGTCAAAAACTATGGCCGTTTTTAAAATTGTGGCGTCAATTAGTCGGAAAAGATTCCCCATAGAATACCTTACTTTTTAAAGGGGGAAATTGGGCTTCATAAACCTTAATTGAAAAGAGGTCAAATTACGAAGGATTTTGAGTATCTAAAACTCGGGGAAACAGCCCCAAAATTTTATTA
Organism: Oedothorax gibbosus; assembly: GCA_019343175.1. NCBI lineage: Eukaryota > Metazoa > Arthropoda > Arachnida > Araneae > Linyphiidae > Oedothorax > Oedothorax gibbosus. Next base: position 8,719 of record JAFNEN010003955.1, read on the forward strand.
CAAGAAAATAACCCAAGCCCAAGTTTCACTATAGAGGGGCCCGGATATGTCTGAAGTTGGAAAGGGATCCCCTTTTCCCCCAACCCCCCCCCCTCTGACGTTCGCTTTTGAGTTGCCGTTTTTAGAAGTGCCAAGGCGCGGTTTACGCTTTATTTTCGATTTAATTGCAAAGTTTTTATATATATTTTTTTTTCTTAAGGGACGAAATAAATTGCGTCAAGCTTAGAGGCGGGAGGGAGGGGTATGCGCTGTGTGATGAATCGTGACATGGGGGGGGTGGGGGAAATCGCTTGCCTGACGAAACGTTCAAACCCGATAATATAAAAAAAAAATTACAAATTTTACCCAATCATTACCTAATAAAGGTTTGAATTTTTGGTATTTTTTATAATATTCTTCATGTGATATTTTTTAATTTTAAAAAAATTCCCTCTTTTTAAAGTTTTATAATAATTACACCAATTTAATTTGTGGTATTTAATCTATTAGCGCCCATTTGGTAAAAAAATTACCCCCCGCGAACATGGCTTTTTGCTTTAAAAGGTATCTAAAAAATAAGACAAAAGAGACCCCCCAATTATGAAGAGCAAAATTAAGTTACCCCCCAAAAAATGAAAAAATTTTTAAATTAGAATTTAAACTTTGGAAAAAAGTTCAAATGGTATTTACCAGTCATCGTAAATGGGTTAATATAATTAAAAAACCCTATTTAATTTTTAAATTTTAAAATTTAAAAAATTCTAAGAATTTTATGCAAAAAATTTTAATTATTTCAATTATTAACAAAATAAAATCTTTAAACAAATTTTTTATAATTAAAAAAAAAAATCATCCCAAAATTAAAAAAAAAAAAAAATAATTTCCTTTTGTAAAAAAATTCACAAAGATATAAAGTAAAGTATTTAAATTTTTTTCGCATTTTTTAATCAGTCTATTTTGTGAAAAAAATATGTCATTTTTGCAAACTTTAAATTCCCCCCAAAAATATTAAAAAAAAAATTATTTCAAAATTTTAATGCAGCCTTTTTTTTTTTTTACTATTTTTTTTTTTTTAAAACATTAATTGTAGCTTATTTCAAATGTTTAAAAACCACAGTTGTCTTTCCCATATCAAAAAAAAAATCATTTAAAAATATATTTTTAAAAAATAAAACTTCAATCTATTTTTCATCAAAACAAAGGTTTATCTCTGATTAATAAAATTTTTTAAGAAATAATTCCTAAATAAGACATGCACACAAGACCATAGCGCAAAAAAACAAAGACGCTGACCACGTCAAAAGTTTATTTTCGGTCAAACCCCCCAAAGACGGGCTTTTGGGGGAAACCGAAAAGAGAAATTTCCAAATTTGGGGAAAAAATAGAGCCCA